>SNQJ01S0140431.1:0-25051 GCA_010110895.2 Picea sitchensis | reverse complement strand
TGAAAATAAATGAAAAAATAAGCATTTAAAATAAAAAGTGGAAACATCATGTATCTGAAAATTTAAAATATTAAAAAACCACCTAAAAATGGAAGGGGTGTGCTACCGGTAGCACCATTTTTAAAAACATGGTAAAAAACTTGACTCCCCCCAAAACGAGAACTTTGTAGAGTTCTTATTAAGTTGGTAACTATGTTTAATGGAATCCAAGAAACTGCACAAATCCCAATGTGTGAATAGATGTATTTCCCTCAACACAAGAGAAACCACCCAGTCAACGACCAATGATGAAATGTTGACTATTGGGTTCAAGGTTACCTACCAATAATGAAAGTAGGACCAAAGTGCGTAATAGGACTACAATGCCATGTGATTCTGAGACAAACTGAGGGTATGTCCGACATGCAAAGTCAAGAGTTCTGAGGAATGGCTAACACAGGTTGATAGACATCCTTTGAACAAGAGCATGAGACATATGGAAGACTCCAACAACATAGACTCAATGATGAAAACATGAGATGCAGGAGGCATCAATGAAATTCTCCATAGGGACTGGAAGAGTAACTAGTCTGAGGAGAAAACTCTTTGAAATGAGCTCAGCTTCCTAAGGCCATGCTAAACCCAAAATTATGATGACAAGTGGACT
This sequence comes from Picea sitchensis, assembly GCA_010110895.2. Classification (NCBI taxonomy): domain Eukaryota; kingdom Viridiplantae; phylum Streptophyta; class Pinopsida; order Pinales; family Pinaceae; genus Picea; species Picea sitchensis. The sequence continues at coordinate 24,405 of SNQJ01S0140431.1, read as the reverse complement.
CAATAACTTTTTTCTCTATTCAAAGGTGACATGACTATTGCCAATATAACATAACACTCCCTTCCCACCCATATTTTTTTGTTTTTTCATAGTCAAATGAATGTTACGATACAAAGGAGGACATGAGTGTCACAAGTAAGAAAAACTAGTTCCAATAGTGGAACATACCTATATTCAATGCAAGGAGGTGCATGCGGGAGATGAACACTCAGGGGAATGTTCCCTCATGGGTATAGGGTGTCAAATTGCGAAAGATATAAACAAGGCTCTTCTTGGTTGAGGATGAAAAACTGTTGAAACAAATGGTTAATAACACAAAGAGAGAAACGACTATAGGCTCAATGCTACAAGAAAGGGCATGAGATGTAATCACAACTTAACACCAAAAAATGTCCGTTTTCATAATCTTAGTCTACTTTGTATGAAAAAGGGATAAACTTGTACCAAATAGATATCCTTTCAAATCCAATTTATGAGTGTTAAAAAGACAAGTTCACTCAACAATCTTTTCACTTTTTGAAAACGAGTTGGAAAAGAGCTTAAATAAAGCTTGCTTGGGAGTCCTCTAGGTATAGGTTACCATATTTATGAGTGAGAAATGAGGCTCAATATAAATTCATGTATTAGCTATAAGGGACTCCTAGTCCAGTGAAAAAAATATCTGCATGGGAACCAAATGGAGCAGAGGATCTAACTAGGGTACCCGTGTTTGGTAAGTCTCTACCATTTGATAATGACATGTCTTATAGCAGATGGAAGGTTATGTTTCTATAACAAATGGGTTCGTACCTAAGGCATATGAGTGACATTTATAGGACAATGCAAGTGTGCATGATGGAATGGATACTTATCCTATATGTTGGGTAGCGAAAATATCTACCCGTAGTTACGAATAGTCAACATAACGATAAGAACCGTAAGAATCCCTTGCAAAAACTACAAAAACCAATTCAATCCACTATTGTATTAGTCCATTACGTGAAAATACGATCCAAAACTATAGAAAGTGGGTAAAAATTGCTATAAATAGTAACAAAAACAAAAATTTACCATGTCATTTTGACTTTTTACCCAAGTAGTGAAAATTGGACCAAATTACCTCTGATCTTCAAATGGTGATTGTAGGAGCATCGAGTGATGAAATCAGAGACCGTTTGGACCAGGTAATTCCTATTCCCCTCCTATTCCTTTCTATTGGATTACATTTTTTATTTAGGTTTCGAAATTTGAGTTAATTAAGACAACAATTAGGTATTTCAATGTACACAGGCTACCACTCATCGGGTCGCGTATACGTTAGGTTATACGCGACTGTGTAAAATACAGGTTGTGTGTATTCAACCCTATACATGAATGTGAATGTTACATCCTGCGTACAATTCTGTAAACAAGTTTTTTTATGGTTGTTAACTCAAAAAATAATGTTTCTCTGGTAGGATGGTGTTAGAATGGAGGGAAAGGGAACATGAGGAGGTAGGTGTTGTTGTGGAAAGAGATCCGAGGGCCAAAATGGCCTTGAAAAGATGTGGTTTGTAAAAAAAAATTCCACTCAAAGGTATGAGGGCCCAAGTGAGGTTGCTTCAGTTGCTCATGGATTACTGGGGTCTAGACAGTGAGAGATTCAACCTTGATGGGAAACCATTGAGGATTGAAGTCGAGGATATATACTTCTTGACTGGGTTGTCGCGTAGGGGTGAGGTGGTGAACCTCAAATACCGGGGATATGGGAGTGGTATGAAGATAGAAGAGTACATAGACATTGACTGTATAGTAGGGACTGAGAAGGTCAGAAGTCAACTCCCCATCCGAGTGATAAACAATCTCATCCTCAAGATTGTTGTCCTCGTTTTTACTAGGATCACAGGCTCGACTTCATTGCACCAGGAATCGAGGTAGCTCATGTTCTATTCTATAGATTTCTTAAGACCCACGGTGTATGATTGGTGCACCTCACTACTGGCTAATATGAAGACCCAATTGACAGAATGCAAACAGGGTGAAAAGAGGAACTTCGGGTTTGCATCTATATTGTGTATATTTTTCTTTGAGCGAGTTCCAGGTTTGGGACCTAGAGTCGAGATCATTCCTCGAGGACCTCGTGATCCATCCCTGACATGGTGGACCGAGGTAATGAGATGATAGGGGGGACATAGGGTTCCCACACCCTACAGCAATGATTTCTTTTACTGGTGGAGGCGACAAGTCATTCCTCTGGATAACTACCCCTATGCAGGGATCAACTTCAGAGGGGATCTTCACATGCCACTGCCACCAGGGACCGCCTACAGGGACATAGGTATGTTGAAGTTTTTAAATATTTCATGTTTTTGTATAGTAAAAACAAACATTTTTGGATGATTCTTAACTACTAACAAGAGACTTATGTGATGCAGGTGTAGGTTTGTGATGGTCGAATGATCTTCCACGACATCATCGAAGGCACCAGGTAGATGAGGCAGCGGGAGGAGAAGTAGAGAGAATCCTTCAAAACATGCAGGGAAAACCTGTCTCGTTTGACACATAGGATTTTGATGGTTCAGGTAGAGGATCTATTAGAGGCCATGCAACAACAAGTATTTGGTGTGCCCAGAGCTTAGGTACGACTCTTTCGACATCTCACAAATGTCATAGTTTTTTATCATGACACACATCTGGTGCCACATGCGTAGATGTCGTGGATTTTGTATTATTAGATGTATATGTGTATTGAGAGTGATGGCCCCAATTTTGTACTATAAACATCATATTTTTTGAAATATATATAAAACCGGGTTCTTCGGCTTTACTTATATTACAATGTGTACATTGATGAAATTTTTTTTATTTTCTTTAGTAGTGTGACAAATGCCAATCTAAAAAAAAATTAGCATACGTATTAGATACATAATTAGAACTTCTAGCTATGTGATTATAAGTAATAAAATCAAATTGTCGCTCTAAAATACGTACCCGTAGGAATCATTGGAGTAAAGTACAATTGCGCACCTGGTAACTATCGTTCAATTGACATACTACTAACTGGGAATATAGGAGAACGTCCAAAGAGAGAATACCATGTGAAATGGAATCGTGCAAAAGTTCTATAATGACTCTATATTCGACCACATGATTCATGGATGGCCCTAGGCATACACCACCTGAAGACACCAGCAGACCATTGGGTGAGTAAACCACCCAAGAGGTGGAAGCCAAGTTTCGTGTATGATGATTGGCTCCATCTATGAATCCTAAGTAGATCGAAGACTCCATTGACATCTTCCAACCAAGGGAAAAATCGATAAGCAATTTGAAGACGAAAAATAAAGGGAAAAGATATATACACTAAATTACACTAGTATACAAAGAGTTACGTCCAATATTGGGGCTCAAGTATAATATCTTTTCAATTAAAGCCCATTCTTGGGCTTAGCCAACATGTTCCCTTCATAATATTCTAACTCATAGGCTCATTTTTCTAAGACACGTCGCATGATATAAGGACCATTCCACATGGTTTTGAACTTTCCTACCCCCAACAGTTCTTTGGATTGATCATATAAAAGGACCAAGTCACACTTAGCGTACAACCGAGGTCAAACAAAATTATTGTATTGTATCTTGACATGTCTTTTATTCTCCTTGATATCTGTATAGGCGTCTTGTTGGCATAGGGGAAGACCTAGGGTTCAAGTCTAACAACGCACCAACAAGCCCTAACTATTGGCCCTTTTGGAAACACCTACGGAGAAGATGTAGTCTCACCTGAAGTAGCAATAGGGAGTTGCAAGACACAAGTGTCTACAACCAAAGGAAATGCAAGTGGGTCCAAAAAAACAACACACAGAGATATCATTATTCTTTACCTCCTTTAAGACTACTGCGCGAGTTATATCTCAGACCTATCACAATGATACAATAATAGAATAACAGAGAGAAAAACAACACAACATCAATCACACAGAACAACAAGATACACGTGGTTGACCCTCTCCCTAGGGCTACATCCACAGAATTGTGTTTCTTGATATTATATGAAACATATAGTTCTATCCACACACTTATCTTGCATATATCTCTCTCTTTCTCTCTCTTTCTCTTCTTCTCTCCCCTCCCTGCACACCCACCTGCAAGTTTGATCTTCACACCCAGCTGAAGATCTTACAATACAAGAATATTCTCACAACCCAATACTATCCTCACCTAACAACAATAATCACTATCTTAACCCACAATGACAAACTTAGAACCGACCCAATCCTAGGTCCTCTAGACCTTTATTTATACATTACATGACAAACGTCTAGGTGTCAAAACCCTAGATCCCGAAACCCTAGGTGTCTAAAACCCTAGGTCAACTTGACCCACATTTTTAGGGCTTTGTTAGCTTGTCTTTCCTTCTTTCCCATGTGGTGCTCCAAATCATCCATTGGTGGATTTTTCTTCTTGCTGAGTTTTCCATGATCCATCTTCCTTTCTAGTCTGTCTTACTCGATCTTCTCATTCAATGACTCATTTTCCCTTACTTCGCTCCTTCTTTTCTTCATCTTTGACCACTTCGACCCATTCTCAAGCACTATGTCTTCTGCGCAGTTCGTACTTCACCTTTCTTCCTAAATCTTTGCTTTCTTCTTGAATGTTCATTTTCTTCCATAACCAAGGTCCATCAGGCCCCCAACACTCACATGTGACTCGTCCCAAGGCACTACAAGTTTGAGCCTTCTGTTTCACTTCGACTTCAGACTGGATGGAGCAGCTTGTGCTTTTTTATCTATCCCTCCCTTCCTCGTGCATACTATCTTTTATGTATATGTTACCCAGTTTCAACTGCACCTGGTACCTAGACCCTTCTTCTTATGATTTTACTAAGAAATGCGAGGCAGCTGGTTGTCATAATACAATTTCAACCGGCTCCCATTCATTAAAACTTCCTTCCATTCTCCATTCAAAGTATTCAACTGTGCAGCTCCTCCTTCTGTAACATAGGAAACCTCATATGGCCCAAGTCAATGTGTCCTGAACTTCCTTATATGCTTCATGAACTTGTTGTCGTATACCAATACCAAATCTCCTGGCTTGAATGCTTCTCTTTTGATGTGTCTATCATGATAAGCCTTTTCTCTTTCCTTATGTACTTGTTGATGAAATCCTGCAATAAACCTATATTGCTCAAGTTCCACCAACTGCGCAAGCCTATATTGCACAATGCCAATGTCATCCATATCTGTGAATGTTGTGATTCTTAGAGTAGGAACCAAATATTCTGTGGGTACCACTGCTTCTAGGCCATATACTAGCTTAAAGGGAATCTGCATTGTCAACTTCTTGCAAGTGGTTCTATAGGCCCATAACACTATTGGTACTCTCAAATACCAATCATATCTATTCAAAGTACAAATCTTCATCAGCGTTGTCTCCAATATTTTATTGAAAACTTCGATTGTACCATTCACTTGTGGGTGGTAAGGTGTGCTCTTCTAATGGTGAAATTTAAATCCCCGAGTCAAGGCTTCAATAGTCTTATTGATAAAATGTGTACCTTGATCACTCATAAAGATCTTCATACATCCAAATTGGGTTATGATATCATCAAATATGAATTGCGCAGCTGTAGTTGCACTACAGTCCTTAACTTCTCTTGCTTTTTCCCATCTAGTCAAATACTTTGTCGCAGTGATAATGTATCGTGCTCCTGTGTGCTTTCTTGGTGGGTTGATAGGTCCCACGATATCAATCGCCCATTTCTAAAATTCTTGTAAAGTTAGTTGAGGTGCTAAAGGCATCTCATATCTTCTTGAGGGTTTCCCAACTCTTTGGCGCAGGCTCTGTAGTAGTCCTTAGCATCTTTGTGTAAAGTGGGCCACTAGAGGCCAGCTCTGAGAACCTTCTGCGTTATTTCTTTTCCTGCATAATGTCCTCCTACGATACCCTCATGTGCTTTTGCCAAAATCAGTGGTCTTTCTTCCTCCATAAAATATCTTCGCAATATCTCATCAAGTCCCATCTTATATTTCTATCCATCTATAAGTGAAAAATTTGCAGCATGAACTACCATCCTTTTATTCTGAATGATTGTATATTTGTGGGGTGCCATTCTTGTAGATAGGATCTGGACTATCTCAATGAAGTGATCATCAAACTTTATGATGGCCAGCAACTGTGCATCTGGTAGTGTATCCTCCAAAATGGTAGGTTCCTCTCCATGTTCTAACCTAGACAAGTGGTCAGGTCCCTTGTTCATTCTCCCTGGATTGACCACAATCTCAAAATTGTATTCCTGGAATAATAGTAGCCATATGCATATTATTCCTCCCAACACTACCTTGTAGACTAAGTATTTCAACGTAGAGTGATCAATGAACATCTTAAAATGTCCTCCCAACAAGTACTGTCGAAACGTATGTAGTGTGTACACCATGGCTAAACCTTCTCTCTCAGTGGGAATGTAATTTATCTCAGTTGTGGAGATATTCCTGCTAGAAAAGGATAATGGGTGGTCAATATCTCTTTCTCCTAATTTTTCTAACACTACTTCCAATGAAATAGATGAAGCATCAACGTGCACATGGAATTCCTTACTCCAATCGGGGAAAACCAGAATAGGGACAGTAACCCTTTTTTGTTTCAGTGTGTCGAAGCTCTGCTGACATTACTCTGACCATTGAAACTGACAATCTTTCTTTAATAATTTCTATATAGGTGTTGTTATCTGTTCATATCCCTTGATGAAATTTATGTAGCATCCAATATGTCCTAGCACAGTGTGCAACTGTCTAACTGAAGTAGGGGGAGGGAGATCAACAATGATGGAAATCTTGGAAGGATCTACCAGCAACCCCTACTTACAAACAATATGTTCTAGTAGCACTCCAAAGGGTGAAAATAAGATACACTTCTTTAGGTTCAGGACAATCTGAGATTGCCTGCACTTATCCAACATTAGTCTTAAGCATTCAATATGATTTTTCAGTAAGCTAAAAATAGTATAATCATCAAAATATGCTTCAAGAAATTTATGTAAAAATTTCTTGAATGCTTCGACCACCACCCTAGAAACGATGGTTGGTGCATTCTTCAATCCAAAAGGCATCAATATGTACTAGAAACAACCCCATTCTATTGCAAATGTGGTCTTATGGTGATCTTACTTAGCAATCCTGATGTGGTGATAACCTGAAAATCCATCTATGAAGGAGTAAACTTTCTGTCCTCCCACATTATCTAACACTTCATCAGTAAACGGTGAAGGGAATGGATCATGTAAGAAGGCATCATTCACTTTCCTCAAGTCTACACATATTTTGATCTCTCTTGACTTCTTATCTTGGACCACCATATGGCTAATCCATTCTATTTTTTCAACAGGTTCTATGATTCTTGCATCCAACATTATGTCTAGTTCGATCCTGACTTTCTTCTTATACTTGGGATTCCATCTGTAAGGTCTCTTCTTGATTGGCCTTGCATTTGGTTTCAAAGGGATATTCATTTCTTGCACAGGCCCTTTAATGCCCTTCATGTCTATGAACTTGGTTGGAAACAAGTCTTGATATTCATGCAGTAGTTTTGTGATCTTATCGATAGTGGCATCATCCCAATAGTCCCCAACGTTTGTGAGATTAGGTGCTTTCTCTATTCGAATATTAACTTTATTGATTTTGATTGGCTTTCCAATAAAAGGTAATTCAACTCCTGGTCCTTCTATGTCTCTCTGTCCTTCTATTTTTGTGATGTTCACATTCCTAGGATCATCATCTTCATTAGCATTGATATTGTAAGAGCCTTGCAATTTCTGAAGAGGTACAGTCCATTCATCTTCTTCTTGCTCCAAAGGGAGGTTAGGTTCCTCCTCAAAGAATTTATGCCTTACAACTTGTAAATATTGATCTACTTTGGGGTATTGACTCTCAAATAAAAATGTAGGTACAAATTTCTGATTCATACCGTACCAATCTAAAGTAGTGAGGCGCAGTTCTTCTTGAAGATACCAATTGTTCTTAAGGAATGCTGCTCCAGGCTTCCTCACAACTTCGCACATGGTCCTTTAGACAAATTTCACCAATGTATCAAACTTCGCACCCTTCAGCTTGTTCTAAAAAGTGCACTGTCATCAAAGTGTGACATTTCACCCAGTTTACGATGTTCTTCTTGTGTGTTCCCCACCATCTTGTTGGCATTTCTTTCAAGGCTTCATCCAGTCCCAACAACCTCTTTTGTAATGGTACAATTTCTTCAAATTCCAGTAAGAAATTTTCTAAATGATTTAAACCATCAAATGTGAGAAGATTACTTACTTATGTGCCAATCCAATGAACTTCCCTAGTCAATCTAGCACACCTCCATGCATAAACTTCATACATTTTGATCTGCCAATTCTCTAGTTCTTCATTTGAATCGGATGAGTAGGCACTATCACTTCGCTAGCTTAAATTCCCATATTCTGTAGGATTAATGTAAACTTGTTGTCTTTTTGTCAATTTATATATATTCTCTAGCTCGTATGCACAGTCTTCTTCTCTGATGGGTTCTGTGTATCTACGACCTTCATTGGCATCCAGAGGTGCAATGACCCTAAGGACATCACCTTCAAATGTCATTTTTTTTTTCTTTAAGTCAACCACAGTCGAATTCTTGAAAGCCCAATCAATTCCTAACAGTGCAGGATAAGGACAACTATCATCAACTATCTCAATCACCTCGAAGTCCACAAACATCCTTATCTCATCAATGTCCACAGGGACATGCTCCAGTCTTCCAAAGGGGCTTACTACCTGCTGATTATCCATCCTAAGCATGATAGGGGAGTAAATCAACTTAGGTTTTCCCATCAGTACCTAGGTCTTCTTCGTCATAACATTGACTTCTGACCCTAAGTCAATGATCACATAATCTATGTCATAGTCTCCAATCTGAGCATTAAGGTGTAGTTCCTTATTTTTCCTTCTCTTTCTGGATACTTGATGTACTGCTCTATTCAACAGAGCTTCTACCTTCCCTGGCTCATACTGTCTGATCAAGTTTTGTATTTCTTGCACAACTCTTTCATCCTTATTCAAATCAATGAACGTATACAAGAAACTGACAATCTTTCTTACCTCTTTTCCTTTTCTAGGTGATGCAAACTAATCAAATGCCAGCAACATCCCAAATTCTCTCTCTTATGGTTGTGCCTTTGATGAAGAATCTTGATCTCTTCAAAATTATCTTCTTGCCTCTTCAAATGTTTGCTTTTTCTTCCTTGGATCAAACACTTGTGTTTTCTTTATGGCTCTGCTGACCCTAGATTTTTTTGTAGTCTTCTCTGGAGTCACCTTGTCTTCTCTCGTAACAATGCCTCCTCTAGTGATAACAATGAATCTGGGATCCTCTCCATGAGGCTTTTCTGATATTAATTGTACTTGCTAGTTTCCTCCTCGCCTCTCATGAATTTTTGATAACAATGTTGGACAATCCTCAATAACATGTTCAAATGAATTGCGGTAGCTGCAAGTGGTACAAGGGTTATGACAATCCCTTTTCAGGTGACCTAGTTGTGCATAGTTATAAAAAATGATCTGACCTCGACCTTGACCCATGCCTCCTCCTCATCCTCTTCCTATGAATCCACCACGAGGGTTGAAGTTTCCTCTTCTTGGAGAATTAAGATGCACAGTATTTCCCTTATGTTGCATCTCTCCTTGATTCATATATGTATCTCTTGACCTTTCATGCAATAGGTCATAAGCCCTACAATCCTTCTCATCATGCCCCACAGATTTATAGAATGTGCAATAAAGATTGGTAGGTGTCTGGACATATTTTTTCATGTAATAACATTCACCAGGGCAATGTATATTTCTACATACCTCGCACCAAGCTAGAGTAACCTGCTTCAAAGGGCTCAAATCTCTAGAGGAAAAGTACTCATGAACTAGGGCATAGTGTTCCTTATCATGGCCTTCTGATTTTCATCTGATACACCATATGTCTTCTCTTTTATATTTTTCCTTTTATTTCTTCATATCTTTGACCTCCAGAGATAAGATAGTTATTTGACTCAAAATTTGACTCATACCTGAGATGGATTCTCCCATAGGGGATGATTCTAGCTTCATGTTGATCTCTAGTGCCTCAGCCTATGAAGAAACCTTATGTTGCATCAGAGTAACTCTAATGTGTGGAAAGAGGGAAGCAATGAACCATTCCTTGTTTCTCTCATATGGGATATGAAAATGCAATCGACCTGTCAAGGTCTTAAACCTCTGATCAAACTCCCAAACATGTTTAGCTACTCTCTACTTGATTTATTTTAGTTCTATAATGCATTTTGACTCTGACTTAGGTTTCTTGAATTTTGCGCTTAGCACAATCTTGATATCGTTTAGTGGTTTATGATATACAACTATTTTAACAAACTTCATGTACCATATCAATGCGCGGTCTCTCAAGGTAGTACTAAACTGATCTCTCTTAATAGATTCATCGTTGATTTTCTTAATACTCCATACAAATTCGCATAAAAACCACTGTTGATCAGGATATTCAGATCCATCTCCTATAAAGATAAGTAGCCTTATTTCATGTGCCATAGATATTCCTAAGTTTCTTCACTGAGTATGTACTAAGCTGCTGGTAATAGTGCTCTGAGTTCTCTGATAACTCTGATTACTCTCGTTACTCTCGTTACTTAATGATTCTAAAATAATAGGAGGAGTAATAGTGCTTACTTCGATAGTCAACAGAGTTCTTGAAGTGTCTGATTCTTCTTGGCGAGGTTCATCAGTATTTTCTTCCACTGCCCCAGTAGATCTTGACTATTCCTCATTCACTAACTCTTCTTCTTTTCGACTGTAGAGCCCTTCGTCCTATGCTAGTAGTTCATGGCTCTACTCAAACAGGTTTACTAGAGGGACCTCTCTAAAGGTTCTCCCACTATGCGTATGTCCCACTTCTGCATCATTGTCGTTGTCTGAATTCTTGAACATTATCTTTTCAATCTGACAACTTATTGTATCTTCAATATGTTCTTTTCATGCAATAGCATATTGATCTTCAACTTCAAAAAGTGTAAAACTTTTCCTCTCGATCCCTTAGAGAAATAACTCTCTTATTGGCTATATGACTCTACTCTGTCAATATAAAACTCGGTAATGTACCCTCCAATGGTGCTATCAAAAAAATTATCTACTTATCTTGACATGGAATTATCAACTCTCTTCACCTTCTTGATCAGCACCGACATCCAAACCACAGGAGGTCTGGATATGATCTCAAACTAGGTATCTTCTAATTTGGCTAACCACTCATATATCTCCTTATGAAATCCTCCAAAGAAAATATCATGTATATCAGTAAATATATACCTTCCCAACCAATCCTCTGTACTAAGGCTAGGGTTCTTATTCTGAGCTTCAACTAAGTCTCTCTCTTGTTCCTCTATCCACTTCTGAACCTCTATATTTGATGGAAACCACCTTCACATTCCCTCAAGAATATCCCAGTCCCAACAACATAACCATTTGTTGGCATAGGGGCAGACCCAGGGTTCAACTCTAACAGCACACCAACAAGCCCTAACTATTGACCCTTTCAGCAACACCTGCGGAGAAGATGCAATCTCACCCAAAGTAGCAATAGGGGGTTGCATGAAACAGGTGTCTACAACTAGAGGAAATGCAAGTGGGTCCAAAACAACAACACACAAAGATCTAGTTATTCTTTACCTTCCTTAAGCCTATTGCATGAGTTATATCTCAGATCTATCACAATGATACAATAATAGAATAACAGAGAGACAAAGAACACAACATCAATCACACATAACAACAAGGTATACGTGGTTCACCCTCTCCCTAGGGCTACATCCACATAAACATGTTTCTTGATATTATATGAAACATACATTTCTATTTGTGCACTTAGCTTGCAGATATCTCTCTCTTTATCTTCTTCTCTCCCCTCCCTGCACACACAGCTGAAGATCTTACAATACAAGAATATTATCACAACCCAATACTCTCCTCATGCAACAATAATAATCACTCGTTTAACCCACAATGACAAACTCATAACCGATCGAATCCCAGGTCCTCTAGACCTTTATTTATACATTACATGACAAATGTCTATGTGTCAAAACCCTAGGTGTCTAAAACCCTAGGTGTCTAAAACCCTAGGTCAACTTAGCCCACGTTTTCAGGGCTTTGCCATCCTGTCTTTCCTTCTTTCCCACACGGTGCTCCAAAGAATCCATTGGTGGCATTTTCCTCTTGATTATTTTTCCACGGTCTATCTTCCTTGCTAATCTGTCTTCCTTGATCTTCTCGTTCAACATATCGTTTCCCCTTATGTCTCTCCTTCTTTTCTTCTTCTCTGGCCACTTCAACCCATTCTCAGTCACTGTGCCTTCCATGTATTTCATACTTCACCTTTCTTCCTGAATCTTTTCTTTCTTCCATAACCAAGGGCCAACATGTCTCGACGCTGCTCGTCGAGACTCTCTAGGTGTATGAGGCATCGATCAAGATTGCATGTGTCAGGGAGGAGTGCGACTACCAATTTAAGAGAAGGGATTTCACATTCAATAGGTAATTTCGACTCCACATTGTCTACTAACTGGAAAGGAGAAAAACCAATGGCAGTCTTGACTAAGGTTCGGTATGCCCAGAGTGTGGGATATAGTAAAATATACCAGTGAGATTTACTCTGGCTAACAATTTTCTGCAAAATGGTCTTGAGAGACATGTTGAAAGCCTCTGCCCATCCATTTTCTTGGGGGTAGTAAGGGGAATAATGACCATGCTTAAACCCCATCTTGGATGCTATCTCTTCCATCATTTCATTTTGAAAGTGACTGCCATGATCAGTGACAATCTCACTCGGGATAGTAGACCTGGCGATAATTTGATTAAATACGAATAAGGAGACATTCTTCCCATTGGATTTAACTATGGGCATGGCCTCAACCCACCTAATAAAGTAGTCTATAGCCACGATAATGTTCGGATTCCCCCCAGCCGAAGTTGGGTTGCAATCCATGAAGTCCAAACCCCACTTGGTGAATGGGGGATGGATGCGAGTGCATTTTTTGAGTTAACACCTGGAAAGGGTGACAATTATTAACCACTTCAATGCAATATTTAAAGATAAATGGTCAGAAATATCCATCTCGCAAAATTTTATGGGCTATCGCAAGCTTGACTACATGACCACCACAAGCCCCACTGTGTCAATCGTTTAGAACTGACTCAACTTCTTCATGAGTTAAACAACGATGTAGGATATTGTCTATTCCTAGATGATACAAAGTTTCGTCAAAGACAATGTAATTCTTGTCTTGGTATCGTACACGTTGTCAGTCATCTTGCAAAAGATGTCAAGGGAACTTCAAAGTTTGAAGATAGAGAACAATATCTCCATACCAGGGGTCGAACAATGAGAAAAGGAAAATGTGTTCATCCGCAAACGAATCAACATGGATAACATCCTCATCCAATCATGGGAAGTAGGATATTAACTCCACAAAGGATAGTGATTTCTTGGATTTCGTAGAAGCAAAATCGAGATCAAATTCTTGTAAAATGATAATCCATTTATTATATTTTCCCACTATGATACGTCTGGTAAGGACGTATTGAAATGGATTGACATAGCCAACCATGGTAGTCTTGAAAAGCAATATATAATGGCGTAAATGTTGGATTATGTAAACGACAACCAAATCTATCTTTTCAACGCAAGAATAATTGAGTTCAGGACCGACTAAATTTCGACTAAGATAATAGATGACGTGCTCGCGGAGCTCATCATCCTCCTGAACCAAAACCATACCAATCGTCTCTTCAGATGCAAAGACATAAATAAAGTAATCCCTAATGTAGTCAGGAGACTTCAATAGATTCGTCGATACCAAGGATTTATTCAAAGAATCGAAGGATTCTTGGGCTCGCTCATCCCAGATAAAAGGGGTGTCCTTATTCAAAGGACACATGAAACCCTTAGTAATATTGGTATAGTTTACTATAAACCGATGTAAAATTTTATATTTCCTTTATAAACCTTGAAGTTGTTGAATAGTGTGCAGGGGAGGCAATCAAATCATTTCCTCAACCTTTAATAAATCTACCATGATGCGAGTCTCAGAGACTAAAAATCCCAAAAGACGTCCATACCTAACACAAAAGATGCATTTATGAGGGTTCAACTAGATTTTATAATGATGACATCTTTCAAAAACTATTTGAAGGTTCTTAGAGTGATCCACTCTCTTGTGAGAGTGAGCAGCAAGATCATCAAGATAGGCCTCGACTATATTCTTAAGATCGTGGAATGTGAAGGCCATAGCACATTGTAAGGTTGTTTCGGTGTTTTTAAGGCCAAAAGGAATCTTCCAGTATGCAAAAGTACCCCAAGGAAAAATAAATGTCATCCTATGTTGATCACCGAGTTTAATTTGAATTTTGTTATACCCTGAAAATCCTTCCATGAAATAAAACACTTCGCTTCCCACACACTCGTTGAGAATATGATCGATGAAAGGTGTCAAGAAGTTATCTTTAGGACAGGCTTTGTTCAGGTCATGAAATTTCATGCATACAAAGATGGTTCCTTTATTATTATTCACAAGAATGATATTGGATACCCATTCAGTCAAGGGAACCAAGTAGATAAATCCAACATTAAGCAATTTCTCTACCTATGCCTTAATAGCAAGGGCCTTTTGTGTTGGACACACTGACTACATTGAGAGTGGGGGGTGAACAGTGTAGGGATCTTTTTCCCAAAACTCCTTAGTTAAAAATCACAATTAACTCATTACTCACTAATGTAATTTATAACCAGTTAAATGTCAACACATATCAACAACATATATCAACAATATATCATCAACAAGTCATCACCACAAGGAACATAAAGAACACAAGATGTATGTACAATTTTCTTTTTATTACGGACTACAATCCTTGGGATTTTTCAGCAACAACTAAATACAATAGGACTCTATAAGAGAACCATCTCTATAATGAAAGACTCATCTTACACCCTCAGTTCAAACTGATATGAGGCAACAATCCTCAACAGATATCAATCTGTACCATAAACAAGTGCATCAACCATGCACCAACCTATGCCAAACAACTTGTAATCAACCTATAACATAAACAAGTGCATCCAACCATATACCAAGTATATACCAATCATGTTTTAACTACTCATCAACAATGACTCATCAATATGTACCAACATCATCAACTATACACCTCATGTATGTTCCAACTCATCAACTGCTTGTCTCAACCATGACTAGTTTTGGATTAGTCAATGACCCTAACTTGAAATAATCATAACTTTGTACTTGTAATGAATAAATATCTGAAAATGATACAAAATGTTCTTCATTGTGTCACTACTTGGAATCTCTCAGAAAAGGAGTTATAGAAAAAATGGCATACCTTGTTGAATTTTGGCTTATTCTAGAGAGTGACCTTGTAGAGCATGCCTCACATGGAATATTTGTTGAATGGATATGAAACTATTACACATCATACTACAAACTGTAATATAACCAAAATAATTGGTCACACTGAATTTGGATCTGTTATGAAGAAGTTATGATGTTTTTACCTGAAACACCTATTTTACACTAGTTTCAGGACTAGCCACAAACCCTATTTTCCACGGAGTGTATCTCCAAAAATACAACGACCCACAAGCTGATTTTTTTACCATAGATACTTGGATATGTTTTCTCAATGTCATATTAATCTCATAGTTTGAGTATTATATAAAAAAAATTATTTCGAAAATGGTGAGATGACCTGTAAATAACATACCTTAGAAAGCATCATGAAAAGAATTTATCCTTCCTTGAATTTCGGCCCTCTTTTCTTCACCTTCCCTCTAAAATTCAGCTTAGATATCCTTTGGTTACCTCATTCACCTATATATCTTCAATATTCTCAACTGTAATCTGAAATGAGAGATCCTTGCCTCTTATTTATACTATCCATCTTCTACGTCACTTAACCCATTTCTAGGTCACTTAACCTATTTCTAGGTCACTTAACCCATTTCTAGGTTACTTAACCTATTTCTAGGTCACTTAACCCATTTATAGGTCAATTAACCTATTTTCCTCATTTTTAGGGTTAACCACTTTCCATAATTAGAATGTTCTCCATTACTTTATCATTTAAATATTTCTTCTTGATTTTGTCACCTTACTTTATCATTTAAATAATATTTCTTGATTTTGTCACTTCTCTTTATTATTTAAATAATCCACCTTGACTTTTTCACTTTACTTTATCATTTAAATAATGATTTCTTCTTTTCAAGTACTTTGACTTCCTTGACCTTGTGGTCTTCAAGCTTTCATATGGGGGTCCTTCAATTTCGTAAGGCCATAACTCTCAAACCATGGGGAGTTATGTGACATTCCACATACCACCGGAAATGTAATGACAAGCATTATCCATCTAGGATATTTTCACCAACAATTTCCTTCATCTTCATCTCATTATTCAACATACAAGAATGGGTTGTCCAACCATTATTCTAGGATAACTCAATATGCAAAGCATCTTCCCATGAGGGATCTCACCATAAGGGGACCACTTTGGAGTTCATCCATTTGTGCACCTTATCAATAATTATAAGACAATAATGAGAGCATGGTTCCTGTTATCACAATATTGGTTTATGCCTCAGTGTTGCATAAATCCTTCATTATTCATTTTGGCAAATGAATACAATTGTTATGGAATATTTTATTTATTTTGGGGAAATTGAAATTATATTGGGTTATGCTCAATCTGAAAGTTCAAGAATCAAAATCACTCATGGATTTGCACTACCCAATCACATGCAGACACATGGGTAGGCGCTACTTAAATTTTGGCAAAAAACGAATTGTGGAGAGTTATTTTACTAATTTTGAGTCACTAACTTAAAACTTGGATTGTGAACAATTGAGAAGGTATTTTTGAAAACTGGAGGAGGTTTTTGTTCATAAAATTCCATATAACAAAAACCTCTCTCAGGTTTTCAAACTATGTTATGGTTTGAGATATATTATACATATAATTGGCACTATTGAATCTTCATAGAGACACTACCTAATTTCCTGTAGCGGTCACGGTTTTTGGAATTCGCCTTGTTGGGAGTTTCCACCTGTCAAGGAGGATTCAAATGGATTCTCAAGGATCAGATAATTTTCAAGGGAAACCTGAACCTAATATTTAGCTCCATCAAAGACCTCATGCATGAGGTGGAAACATTTTATTAATGACTTCCAACAAATTTCTAAAAATTAGCAGTTTGTTGGATTTTTGTCTCTTTGATTGTTGCCACCTATCTCCAAGGCTTATAATCCAATGGAGGAGATGGGATTCGACCTCTTAAAGATATTTGGATGCTATTTTATATTTAATGAATGATATATCTATTAGATAAGGGACTCATGAGCCAAGAGAGGCTAGAGAGAGATGTAGCAGGCAGTTTTCCTGTGTGTGTTCATTTGTAAGCCTGTAGGAATTTTAGGATTGTCAACATTACTTCTATTGGATACTCATGAGAGCTGTGATTTTAGATTGTAACTCTTTTGTTTATATTTCTTCTTATTTGAATATATTGTAGATTTGAGGATCAAATATTGCCAATGATTTATGGATCCCTGAGCAGCAGAGGATCTATTGTATTTTTCCGATTAGTCATTGGTTATATTCAAGTATTTGTTGATTCACTAAATTGAGAGGATATTTTTTTAGTGAACATTCTATCTTATGTTTTCCTTCTTCATTCTTCCACCTATCAGCATATAATCTTGTTTTATGTTGAGAAACTTTTGTGCCTTCGATGAGTAGGATGTTTGTGACTAAATTACCCATTGGTGTAGCCTACTAATCTACAGTTTACAACCCTCTCTCTTTATTTATCCATCTTGTTGATCCACCTATTCAAAACCAAAATTATCTTTTACATTATGATGGGTACTGAGCATACACTTTAGAAGTAAAAGTGTGACTTTCGCTACTAACATAATTGGTGCCATTGTCGGGGACGGATTTGAGCTGATTAAAAATCTGCTTAGAAAGAACCTCACTGCACATGTCTAGCCTTAGATGGTGACTAAATTTGCACACCTTCAAGACTGCACTTTCACCACGGCGACTCCATTTTTCAGAATCTGTTGGTGACTCCACTGGGGATGAGACAAATTAAATGGCTATGAAGGCTATCCTGGCCAAGAGGTTTTCCCCACTCAATTTCTTAGCCATACATGGTTATCCACATCTTGTGCCTAAAATTGATGAATGGAAAGATATACTGCCCAGATTTTATGAAGGTGAGGATGACAACCCTTTTGAGCATGTTCATGAATTTCATGCTTTGATGCAACTACTTGACATCCATCATGAAGATATATTGATGAAAATGTTCATGTATTCTTTGGAAGGCGATGCAAGGAAATGGTATATAACACTTCCTGCTTCTAGTATTTGCTCTTTGAAGGACTTTCATGATGCTTTTTATTCTCATTGCAAGATAATTTATCCAGCTGAAAGAATTTTTGAGAATTGTTGTGAGGGGTATGCATTATATATTCTGGATTCAACAAGTGATTCCTCTAGCAGTGATGATGAAGGGGATGATTGTAGAGAGAAGGACTTAGATGATGAGTTTCATAATGCTTTTTCTAAATTTGAAGAACAAATGAATCATTCATGTCAAAATATAGGTCCCCAAGAGAAAGATCAATATGGACAATCCATCATTTCCCTTTCTCCTCCTTTCTCGATTATTTAAGTCAAGAGGTCATCTTAGGTTCATATTTATTTCATCATGATAATAGTGTTGCATCTTTTCATGAACAAATTCATAGCTTACCAGTTGTTGTTGTAATCCCTCCTATTGTTAATGAACTAATGTGCCATGATTTGCCAAGTTTTCATGACTATGAGGATGTTTTCACTAAACAACCAGCTGTCCCATCTATTGTACTAATCCCCTCAGCCATTAATAGTCAAATGGTCATTGATTCACCTTTGTATGATGATTATGAAGATGATTTCCATGAACCATCTATTGAAGACCTTATATCAGAGAAGTACCCTTCACATCAAAGAAACAATATCTTGTTTCAACCCTCATGTCATATTTTTGTTGCTGAAAAAGAAGAAAAATATGCTAATCTAATTTTAGAGGGTGAAAAACTGAGAAATTGGGACCATAAGCCAAGCTATGATGAATATCCCTCACAATCAAAAGATAAGACAGAAGAATATAGTTTCCCAAGAACTTCTAATTGTGATGAACTTCCCTATCAACCCCCTATTCCTATTGAAGACACACACTCATTTTCATCAAGAAGCCAAGATCAAATTCCATGTGATCAGATGAGAAAGGTTGAAATTAAAGAAATACAAGCATCACTAATCCTTTTTCCTAATACACCTCTTGACCAAGAGTGCACCAAGGCCATATGCATTGAGGATGAATCATAAAATCAACAAGCCATACAACAACCAAGAATAGTAGACGAAGGACCTAATGCAATACTTTTCCTTTTTACACAAATCAATGTCGCAGGGGCAAGTATTCATGATGTTTTTCAGGATCCATTTGCAGCTTGTCTACAAGAAGAAAGTGGGCGTATGCTCATTGATTTCTTCAATGGAAAGTGTATTGCCAAATGTTTCTTTGATGTGCCTTCAAGTAAGAATTATCTCTGGTTCGTAAAGAAGCACATTTCAAAGCTTCAAACAATTGAAAAAATGATGAAATGGATTCATTGGTTGTTTCATGTAACTTGAATGCTTCATTTTCCCAATAATTAGAGTAGGCATGTGCAATAATATTGTTGAACAAGCATCATTTTCATCATTTTTGTCAATTTTAGTTTTATTTTCATTTGGTTTCAGTTGAAGCTCATAGATCAAAGCAAATTTCAAAGGTTAAAGGTTGGGAGCAACCCTAGGATAAGGAATTGAAACTATTGGGGACCTATAATCATAGGTAACTTGATTCTTTGATTGTTGATTTGGAGTTTCTCCTGTGATGAAGACATCTGGATTGGTTGATTCCATTCCCCCCCCCCATCTGTTTCACACGATCCTCCATCACCCTGTTGCATCCTTCATCCACCACTGTGCTCTCACTCCCTTGTCCTTTTGGCCCATTGAGTACTTCTCGCCTGCCACTCATCCCTGAATAAACAAACTTAGGATAGAAACATTAGGTTAATAATAAATGATTAGTGGAAAATTTTTAAGATTAATTAGTATAATAAAGTAATATTAATTAAATTAATGTAGTTAGATTAATAGGCTAGGTTAATCTTGTTAGTAATTAATTAATTAACTAATAATTAAGTTAGTATTTAGGTTAATTTAGGTTAGTGTTAAACATTAAAATAAAACAACATTAAACATTAATTAATATAAAACATTTGGTAAAAAACATATAAAAAATTAAAAACCAAATAGAATAAACATAACACAAAAAATTAAAAAACAAAATAAATCATAAATAAAAACTAAACTATATAGTTAAAACAAAAATTAATAAACAAAAATATAATATAATAACTTAAATAATAATAAAGCAAAATTAGAAATGAGTAATAAACAAATAAAATGAATAGGTGAAAAACATTAATAAAACAAATAATAAATTAAAAATAAAACAATGTTAAAACGTAATAAATAAAAAGTAAACAAAATAAAAATTAAAAATTAAAAACAAGAAAACACATAAAAATAAACTTAATAAATAAAATAAAAAACAAAAAAAATAAAATAAAATAAAAGTGCACCTTATACACTTATCCCAAGTAAATTTAAATCAACGCTCATAAAAAATTTTGGACCCTCCCGTGCTTTTCGAACATTAACGGGGTGGCGGGGGGTCCAAAATAGTGGCATTGAAAGGAACACTTGTCACCTCTAGTTGATTTCGGACCCCCCCTCCCAATACCACTTACCACCTCAGGGGGGGTCTGGAATACCACCTTTCCCCAAAAAACCACTTTCCCCCAATTTTTCAAAACTGCCCATTTTTTGTCTGTTTGACACCTCATCTTGTGAAGCTTATTCTTGGAAAACAGAGATGAAATTTAAAACAACAAAAAGTTTTTTGTTCATCACGGGCTGAAGAACAAAAACCTCTCCCAGTTTTTTCAAAGGTAGCACCAGTTGGGAGAATTGGAGCTGTCTTTCAGCCTCATTTTTTGGATTTCTAGTTTTTCCTGCTACAGTCCCCATTTTGTGGGAGTTGTTTCGGCGAGGTGGAGACAAACTTTGAGAAACTGAAGGAGGTTTTTTCTCCAGACAAGATAATATACAATAAACGCCTTTGGGTTTTGCACAAGTGTCACTGATTGGGAGAAATCAATGATTGAGCGTACCTGTAATTTCAGCAAATTCGACCAAATTTGCAGTTCCAGATTTTTGGGGATTTTATGTTATTCTTGGTCGGGGTGATTGAATCCGAACTTCTGATCTTGGGGAGAGTTTTTTTTTTAAATTTCAGTGATTCAAATGTGTAAAGGAGGTTGATCAGTCAGGGGACCATGATTGAGGTTTTGTAAAACAACTCACTGAGCCTTTTGTATTTTCATCAATTCAATAATATAGTCACAACAACTACATGATTCATGTGTCATTTTTGGTGGTGATGTTTTCCTCATTCACTGTAAATTTGTTTCCATTGTATTTCTTAAGTTATTCATACTCTTAATTATGCAAAGAAATTTGAAGAATAGAATTTGTTGAGACATACACTCTGTTTTTGGCTTTGACATAATTGTCAATGTTTTCTTCTCAATGGTTAATTTCAAGATTCTTGATTGCCTTGTTATTGCCTATTCTTATTACCTTGCTCCTCTAAATCCAAAAATCAAATTCAAAGAATCCAACAAGAGTGCCTACCTTACCCTATAATTCTATCTGTAGAACTTGTTTTGGATTGAACTTCAGGCTGTGACCCCATTACCCAATGGAACTATTTTCTCCTATTCCAACCAATCATTTAAAAAATCCAAACTTTGAACCCATTAACTAGCCTAATATCTATTCAAACAAATCTATATCACATAGAGATATCCCTCTCCGAGTTTTGGATGGATAGATCCATGACTCTAAGTGGTTTTGATGTTTCCTCTATGACTGCCTCCATAGCCTTGGGAAAATTATAGAGTGCTAACAGAATGGCGACCATACTGGGAAACTTTCTCCAGTAGTACACTTCAAAGTTCCAGATATGATCATTGATGGTGGACAGTGACTAGACACATGAAGGCTGAGATCATTCACCTGGCGACTCCAAATTATCTCCAGACAATGCCAAATCAAATGCTGCACTGGAGGAAGAACCTAAATCATGGCCAAGAAGCCTAGAAAGACCAGGTACTCAAGCTCAAATTACATTCAAGACATTTTTGGTTTTATATGTAATTATGTTCTATCCTATTCTAAGCCTGATCAAAAGTATATTGCTGAAGTTTATATTGATCATATGCAAATTGATGAGCCTCAAGAGATCAGATCCCCAATTGTAGATCATGTACATAATCATACAACTGTGCACATCCCAAATGCACCTGTAGAAGTCCTAGTGAGACACAAGCCTCCTGCTTTATCTCCTACTTTTTCTAAAGATCTGGATGGTTGTAAGCCTCTTACTTCACCTCCTGTACTTTCCAAAATCCCAGACAGATACAAGCCCCTAGATTTGCCTCCTATCCTCCATGACTTCCCTGCAAATTACACCAATAATCTACCCAGGTTTGATGGAGAGAATGCCAATATTACTGCTGAAAATCATATCCAAAGTCTTGAGGATTTTCTTGACCTCTTTGATCTGAAATCAGATCCAGAAGCCTGATAGAGCTTGAAAAATGCAAAAAAATGAAAGTTCTTGGAATGCAACGAAACCAGTGCCATTGCGTTTGTCTCGTCTTCCTGATTCCGACAATATATTTAGTTTGTCAAATGAGCTCTGTATGGAGAAGATATCGCATTCTGTCCGTCAAGTCAAACAGGCAAAAAAAATGATGTTGACTGTACGGTCTGTACAAGATGACGTGGTAGGACCGTACGACCGTACATAAGTGATGTGGCAATTTTTTGTTGGTTGACAGTTGTCGAATCAGATGCTGACATGTGGCATTTAATTGGCAAGTGATTGGGTGCCACGTGGCCCAATCACGGGATGCCACGTGGCACCCCGATATTGGTTATTGGTTGTTGTTTCAAAATTGAATTGGGTCCATGGAGGTCGAACCCCGGACCTCCCCTTTGGGCTCCGCGATTTGGTAGAGTGTGGGCTACCACTAGCCCACACCGTATTCCTTGTAAACTATGTGTAAAATAATTTATTTAAGTTTATCTTATATGGTGGTTGGTGCGGGGGTCTGGGCTGGGGCTTAGCCCCAGCCCCCGGTCACGTTTGCATTACCATATGACTACGTATAATGGTTGGCACATTTTAAAATTATGGTTTGAATGGTTCAAACGACCTTCCATGTGGCGTGGTATCATTTGCCTATGGACGGAGCCCCATTTTTGTAAATGCGCGGTCATATTATGAATTCATGTGCCCAGGTGCCTAGGCGGTTAGGGGCTGGAGTGCCCTTAACTGTCCTACAATTTGCACCATTGGCATGGTTACACCCGGTTCAGGGTTTTCACGCCTTATATTGCATGTGAGTCGGGTTCAATGAAGAAGGGTGTGTTTTGTAGAACCTGTGACAACAAGCTTGAAGGGGAAAACTTCCAAGAGGCCTAACTTCTTCATTTTTCGATCGATTGAGGTGCCAAAAGAGCCCAGACAGGGGTTTTTGGATTCTCTGAAGCCATTGGTGCAGTCAGAGTAGAGTTATACAGAAGGGAAACCAAGAAAACACCATTTTTAGGTAGAGAATCTTTTGAGGTGGAGACACTGTTGGACCATTTCTGGGAGCTCCGAATGTCCGTTTCATGTGCCATTTTCTTTGCATGGTTCTAGAGATCTGGAAGAACATGACTAGATTAGTCTTGTAACCATTTGGCATTGCAGCAATATACTTTTGAGAATTTGAGAAGAAATAAAGAAGCCTCTCCCATAGAGAAAAGGCCCGGAGACGTAGGCAAAGTTGTGTCGAACTCCGTTATCAATTTGCGTGTTATGGTTTGTTGTTTATTCTTTCATTTAAGATCTACAAATGTATATATGGCTGTCATAATTCCTCTTCTTTCCTCATTATTTCACTAAGTTTCTCAAATGGTTAATTAACGCATGCAAAATTAAAACTCAACCATAGTCATTAAAAGATCCTACGGATCAAGTGGTATCAGAGCTAGTTGACGTTTCGTTTTGAGTTGCATGTTAACCAGGGAAAAGCTACAGTGTGGTGAAGGCAAGATTGTTGCAGAGAATCCGTTAATTGGATTGAGAAAAATAGCTTCTCAC
>SNQJ01S0140430.1:9632-26539 GCA_010110895.2 Picea sitchensis | reverse complement strand
TCCATGGCTGAGAGGCAGTACCAAATACACATGGTTTTCAGACAGAAACAAAGGTAAGAGAAGGAAGGTGGGAGAAAGTTATTTAATTCCAAGTCACTGATCTACAGTTCTTAGCACCTCACGGGGACGTGTTATTCCCAGTTGGAGCCAATGTTAAGACCTAAGTCTATGCCCCTGCCCCTCCTGCCTATTTTCCCTATTCCTTTATCAAAATTATTTCTCTTCTAGTTGGTTGAGTAAATTTCCCATTACTAAATGAGTCAGTTGTTATCATTGTCTTTCTTGATTGATTCTTTGCACAAATTATCATGTTTTTCATTGATTGATCGTGCAGAAGGTTAACAAAGTCCTTTGTATGCACAACAAACATCCACAGAAGAAATGTGGCAATCCAGAGCAGTGGATTTCATCTTAGATTCTAAGAAAATAGACAGGTTAATTTTTTTACGGTGGAGATCCAACCATCAATTCAGATCAATGGCTCTCGTGAATTTAGAGCTTCAAAATCGCACGAGGTTTAACAATAGAGTGAAGACGAATCATCGAAATCCTGAATCCCACGAAGTGTGGGAGCCCTAGAGCCTCGTAGCCCCAAAGCCCCGAAGTGTCGAAGTGTCGAAGTGCCTAAAATGCTGACACGTCACTCCGGGAGATTTTCATTCCGGGAGGTTTGTAAACTTTGCATTTAGAAAATCCTGAATCCCAAAGAGCCGAATATGTGTGGCATTCATCTGTTGAGACATGTGGCACTCATTTGTTGAGACACATAGCATTCAACTGGAGACACGTGGCATTCATCTATTATGACACGTGGCACTCATTTCAAGCACCTTTGGGAACGTCATCTGCTCAATTTCGAGTGACAGGTGTCACTCTCCTTTTAGACACGTCACTTTGGGCCTGTACTACTCTGGGAGATTTTCATGCCTTACATCCAGAAACTCCTGAACTCCGAAGTGTCGAACCGTCGAAGTCTAGAAGTGATGTTAGGTTGCCACATCACTCTGGGGCCATACTACTCCTGGAGATCTTCATTCTTTACATCCAAACAATCCCAAAGTGCCAAAGCACATGGTACTCATCTGGCACTAACACATGGAATCCATATAGTGCTGACACATGGCATCCATCTGGCATTGACATATGGCATTTATTTCAGGCACCTTGGGGAACGTCATCTTTTCAATTTTGACTAACATGTGTCACTCCTCTTTTTGTGACACGTTAGGGATTATGACATCATGTGCCACGTCACTCCGGGAGATTGCTTCTATGGGAGATTTTCAAACTTTGCATTCAGAACCTTGCGAACCCCGAACGATCGGAGTCTCGAAGTCTCGAAATGATTAAGGTTAAATATAATCCCAAGTTGATTAGCACAAAGTGTTGGTTAATGACTTCGTAGCTCCAAAGCTCTGAAGTACCAAAATGTTGACACGTCACTCTAGGAGTCTACTCCTCTAGGAGATATGTATACTCTGCACTCCAAATCCCCCGAATGCCAAAGTTTCGAAGTGGCTTATCCTCTTTTATTTGCATATTTTGAAGTTTTTAAACGACGCCAAATGAGGAATGTCGAGCCAGTTGAAGACGTCATATTGCTCATCTGACAACAGCTTAGTGATAGTCAATGGGTACATAATTGAAGCTTCATATCCGGACCCTACAACACCACAGCTAGGAATTGGAGAGACTACACCCAGACTGCAAAAAGAATATCAGAGACTCCATA
Organism: Picea sitchensis; assembly: GCA_010110895.2. Classification (NCBI taxonomy): domain Eukaryota; kingdom Viridiplantae; phylum Streptophyta; class Pinopsida; order Pinales; family Pinaceae; genus Picea; species Picea sitchensis. Next base: position 24,807 of record SNQJ01S0140430.1, on the reverse strand, counting down.
AAAGTGCTAAAATTATTGCTTCTTCCCCCATGAGATAAGTTGAGGAAGAACTCTACCAACACATATGGTTATCCCCAAGTGGCTTCCAACAACGTGCATGGATGCTTGTGATTGATACAGAACTCAGTTCTATCACTCCTAGTCATTTTCTATTAAAGATTCAGTTAGATTTAGCATATGCATCAGTTTGGTTTATGATTAGGAGAAATATTTTAGGTAAGTTAATAAGTTGTTTTACAAATGGTAGTGTAGAGTTAAGCCTCAGTCCCAGATGGATGAGAGCCTCTACAACTTTGATAAATATTCAATTTTTGTATGTTTTAAACTATTTTTTGGGGGGAAAGGAGATAAATACATCAGTTGGTTGAACATGTTCTATGCATAGGATTAAATCTCTCTACCTGGTGAATATACTTTTGATGACATTGTTTTTGTCCAAATATTCATGTGTTTTTATCTTATCGTGAATGCAGTTTTTTATCTATCCGAAGTACATTTCATTTCCTCAGCTATTGTATAACTTATCTTTACTAATATGCAACCTTTAAAACAGCTAATGCTTTGGTGGAGATTCATTTCTATTGCAACCTGTGGGATTAATTGTGTTTTTGATACATGTTTAATGTCTTGAAATGATATTTTAAGTATTAAACTTATTGCAGTAGATTATTCATTGAATGGTTTGTTGTTTCCCTTTGTTTTTACCTCTATTATTTCACTTGTCTGTCATTAGTGTTCCACCAACCAAGGAGGACCCTCATATGTAGCATTTTTCCAGCCTAACCGTGCTCTTGTCTTGGTAAACCAACCCTCTAATTGACCAACAAAATTTAAAAAAGAACCAGTCTAAACTTGAGGTGGCCTAGATTTTCCCTTTAGTGGTCAGGTGCAGACTTTAGGACCAACAGAAATAACAGAGGCGGGGGAAACTGGAATCAAGGCCATAGGAGGCCTAGATTTTCTATCCATTTTGATGCTGACCCGCAGGAGTTGAACCAGTTGTTCCAATATGGGTTATTTAATTGGTTTGGCCATGGGATAATGCACCCTCGACCACAAAGACCACCTTTCTAGCCTCCTCAAAATATTCTTGGCATTCTCGTTCCTCCACATGTGTCTTTGTAGTCGAAAGTCCCCACAAATGACGATTGGAAAGATTTTCCACTATCATGTCTCTCACCATATTGGTTGTCCCACTATCTCATTGCCTTTACCACCACCTGTTAATTCCAATGTCCAAATTTCCAGTGTTGTTTCTCCAGTTCAGTCTTCACGCGCTAGTAAGATATTGAAAATAGATATTCCCCAACCTATGCAAGACAAAGGAAAAGCAGTTGCCCCCCTCCTTCTCCCTCCACTAATTCCTATAAATATGTGTCTTATTTCCTCCATATAAAGGATGATTACTCCCATGTGATCAGTGAGATACAACCTCATGGGTCTAATCAACAATGGGATACTTCATATAAGTCTAAGGGAGACAGGAGTGAAAAAAGGAAAATTGCCTCAAAAAGTGGAAAATATGGTTTTTAAATTATGTTTTATGTGATTCAGTTGATGAGGATGGTGTTTAATGGATTTCATCATATTTTGGACAACAAGCCTTATTTTTGGACATTTTTTGGATAATGTGGATATATGTTCTTTTTGGATATGATATAAATTATTGTTGATATTTAAATATTTAGTTTAAAATATATTAAAGGGAGTTACAAGGATGGCATATGGTCTAAATGATTATCTTTTGTGTGTTATATTTCATGATTTAAAAGTAATAAATGATGGGAGTCACAAGGGGTCCCACCTACTTAGTTATTATTAATTAAGACCCTTAATTATATTATTATTATTTATTTCTCCTAAACTAATTAGTTAAGTTAAAACAACTTAACTCAAAAAAGTAGTTGAACTACTTCAACATATTGGGAAAGAATAAAAGCTCAATGAGAAGAAGAGACAAAGGATAATAGAAGGAGAAAACAAGACTAAGGTTTGCTCTTTAGTTACATGAGATAATTTCAATTTTCATTCATTTCTGAGTTTATTTGAAAGCCTAATTTTCTTGTTGACAACATGGTCTTATTGTAGACAGCAAGGTTCAATACTGAACCACACTTTTCAGACGCTTGTTTTAGAGGTGTTGCTTCATCCTTGATATTTTGTGTATTCTTGTATGTTTGTGAATTAATTTTCATGGTTGATAAAGGATATCTTGCAAAGTCAAAATGGCAGCAGTTTGTGGCAAGTTGATCCAGATTATTAATTTCAGTTTTACTTTACTGTCAAAGTCTTTTTGTATGGTATTCATCGTGAATCTCTAAATTATACTTTGCTCCATGCCCTCACAGGGGTTTTGTAAAGAGAAAACACTTTTGGTATCTCGGAATGAAATAAAATCATATTTCTATTATGTCTCGTACATGTGTATTCATGACTTGGTTACTTTTTGCTTTTGATCCCCATGTTTATTTTATCGCAAAATCTATGTACATTTCAGTAGTTTTTATAAATTTTATTTTATATTGCAACATATTTAAATTATAAATCAGCCTCAATCCTTGTAATTAATACTTGCGGATTGCCCAAAGGAGTTGGATCCAATGGTGGAAAACGAGGAGTTTTTCACCGTTGGGCAAGGTTCAATTCTCGTGAGGGCTTTACCTGGAGCCATGGGGACACCTTGAGGTAGTGGTCGAACGTGTGGTTGCACCCAGAGATACTATAGTAAATGGTATCGTGACCCGTGCACACATAAGTGGATCAAAGCCCACCCCCATGTCCTTCAACTTTATTAGTCCCCAAGGTGTAGGACAGTCGGTGATGGAGTGTGTTGTTAAGCCACTCCGTGATGTTAAAGTCACCGGTTCGAAACCTGCGGGGACAAAAAATCCAACCATGTTAAGGATTGGTGTGGCTCAGGCCAGGTGCGATCCCCGGGTGATTTTGACAGCTTAGATGCCCCTGAGTCACGGTTTCTCAAGCCACAGGTTAATCGCGTAGCCAACAGGTCCCGCACAAATTAACAAACAAAAAAAAAATACTTGCGGATTGAGTGAAGATTTTGAGGCAATAAACCCCGGGTGACATTCCCAACTATATTGTCCTATCCAATCAAGATCTAAAAATGATTGAGTAAGGCAATCCATACCTTTTCCTCAACATTTATTTGGCATCCATACTAGGTATGAAAAAAAACTCATTATCCTTTTTTTCCCAAGTTCTTGTATTTTAATATTTTGTATTTACTGTTATATTTTTGTTTATAATAAAAAAAAAATTATGTTTTCATGAACTTATTGAATCCTAACTTATATGTTCATGTATAAATCTAATTTGATCTTGAAAGAAAAATTATCTATGATTAGTTGTCCTCTTTTCGAGGGTAACTCATGGGAATATTTTGAGAACCATATTGATGATTTCCTTAGCTTTTGTCAATCTATTAGAGTTTATGATATACATACTTCTGCAAACCGCTTTCCACTTTCTCTCTATGGTAAAGATGGAGACTGGTCTAGACGTATAGTATATAGTCAAATTTTCATAGGAGAGTCAATTTTTATAAAGTTTCTTATCGACTTTGCTGCTCCACCTATTTTTCATCACTTTGAATTTATACCTGAATGTATTCGTGACCCGCCTCGATGTAATTTTTGCAATGGCCTTCATGAAGAGTTAACATATGAATTGTTCTTAAAGGCTAAACATGAATATCATGTGAGTCATCATCTCTTATCGAATAGTCGAGAAGACAATCATACACCCAGTACTACTTTGTCCATAGAAGTATGTGATGATTCTTACCCTGATCAACCTACCCACCTTACTCCTAAAAAATATTTTTTTTATGTCTTCCCCTTTAATGAGGACTTTTTTGACATATATCCTACTCAGGATCAACTTGTGTCCAATGAAGAATTCTTCTTGGATGAATCTATCAGGGAGGATTCTCTTGATTTGAATAGCACCACCCCTCATATGTCTCATGACCATTCTAAAGAAAATGAAAGAGGAGATATAGTTTCATATGCGAAGTCTCTTTTCAAAAATTCCCATAAGGATAATCGGGATTTCATATGGCAAAAATATTTCACAAATACATTGTTTCAATTCAAAGCAGTTGAGAAATTCAATGACGATATACATATCTCTCTTGCATGCATGCTTTATTTTGATGATGATAATTTCAAAGGCATTCCTATACATCCTTTATTTTCTCCCTCAGTGCATGGTAGTTATTTTATTGATCAAGGGATTGTAAATGATGACCTTATGATGTTTAAAGATCCCATTAACTCCATCCTTATCATCGAAACTTCTAACCATCATTCTTCCAATGACAAGCCTAAAGCCCATCTTGTTGGTTGGCAGGTTGATCCAGAATGGATCTAGGAACCAAAATGGGTCCAGGAAGGCCTACAAATCAAAGGGCTCGGAATGGTTTCAAAACAGACGTGTGTGTAGGCCTCGTCAATACAAACCCAACTCAACTTGAATGGGATCAAATGAACACCGTATGCCCAAGATATCGCGGTCTATTCATTTTGTCAAACAAGCAAAAAAAAATGTTGACTATACAATCCGTACAGTATTGATGTGAAAATTGAATGTACTAGTCGTATGACCGTACATGTGATGTGGCAGGGTGTGTTCACATGTTGATGTGGACAAGCACTGACGTGGGCAAGTGAAGATGTGGACGAGTCAGATTGTGAGACGTGGCACCATTGCAAGGTTGACACATGGCGCGGACTGATGTGGCAGGTACAATTGGCATTATGATAGGGATGACATGTGGTAGACGTGGAAAAATTTTATTTGGACACATGGAACAGGGTCACGTGGCAGGTATAGTTGTCACGCTAATAGGGAAGACATGTTGGTAGTTGCATGGACCGGCCATTATCTCACACGTAGTTGTTAGATGGGTGAATAGCATGGTACCACGTGGTCTAGTATTGGGATGCCACATGGAACCCCTCCATTGATTGGTTTGTTGGAAAAATTTCATGGGTTCAATGGGATTCGAACCCATGACCTCCGGTTCGGGCAGAGAGGTTTGGCAAGGGTCGGGCTACCAGCCCACCCACATTGTTCCTTGTTATACAATTTTTAAATGTTATATTTGAATTGAATCAAAGGGTATGTTGGGCGGAGAAAAGGGATGGGGCCTAGCCCTAGTCCCCAGTTCAATGTTATACACATTCCCACACTTCTTACTAGTTGGCGCAGCCCACTCCTTTGTAACATCTCGATGCTTAACATGGAACCGTAACCATATAACCACAGACCTATACATTCGTGCAGATTTGGGGTTAGCGCCCGGTCGATTGGGCTAGCCCGCTGACTAGGGTGCATAACCATAGGCTTTAAACTAGGGGATAAAATATATTTGGGCGCATGGAAAGGATAAGGTTGTGGCCACATGGGCCAAGAGTAGAGGACCAGGGGCTGACGGTTAAGGGGACCAACAAACCAGCACTAGCCCATGGACACCTAGAGGGCGCCCATATTACCATGGGTCTGCGTGAAGGGGGTTGTGCCCTATTATTTGCAAAAGTGGGTTTTTAACCTTATAATAAATATTTTTATTGATTTATTCAGCAGTTTTGGGAGATTTAATCCATTTTTGGAGGATCCTAGGGCCGTTTTGAGGCCATATCTTCAATGGAAGTTGGGAGTTTGTTTCCAACTTCAAGCCTATATAAAACAGAGATTCTTGAAGCCATAAAAGGAGGTTTAGAATGGGAAAATCTTGAAGAATTGTTGATCCAAAGCCATTTTTATGTAGGGAAGCCATTGAGGAGAGCACCTTTGCGGGCCATTTCTGGGAGCTTCATTCATCCATTTTCAGTTTTGTCAGTTTTGATGGGTTCTTGAGATCTTGTAGAACATGACCAGATCAGTTTGTAATCCCTTTGGCAATTTATGATGTAATTTTGAAGCTTCGAATAGAAATAAGAAAGCCTCACCCACTGAGACAAAGGCCCGGAGACGTAGGCGAGATTGTCGAACTCTGTTATCAACTTTGTTGTTTATGGTTTGTTGTTTCTTCATGCTTAATTCTAGATATATATATTGCTTTATGGCTTCCATGTTTCATCGTTAATTCTCCCTCTTTCATTGAATTCCTAAATAACTATTTATCTCATGTTTTAAAACTCAACCATTGTCGTTAAAAGATCTTTTCGCATCAAGTGGTATCATAGCTAGTTGATGGTTGGATTTTGAGTTTGCATGATTACTAGGGAAAGACTGAATCATGGTGAAGGTGAGCTTATTGAAGAGAATCCTGAGATTGGATCGAGAAAGAGAAATTCTCAAAGTGAGAAGATGGCATCGGAAGAGGGACTTTCTCATGACGAGAAAGAGTTTTGAAATACTTTCTTCGCCATGTCGAAGATGATGAAGGTTCTATATGAGGATTACTTGGAACGGAAGAGACCGATTCTAGGTGAATATTCAAAGGTAAAAAATGAAGAAGGACAAGATCCTCCTCAAACTCCTCCTTCACCTCCTTCTTCTCCATCAAATTCTTCTTCTTCAAGTTCCAAATCCACCGCAAGAAAACATGTCCATAAACATAAATATGAAATGCCTTTACTTAAGCTTGATGTAAAATTTGAATTACATATGTATGATGGTAAAGTCAATGTAGAGAGGCTTGATAATTGGGTCAGACAGATGGAGGTTTATTGCAGTGTGCAACAAATCAAGGATGAGGCAACTCAAATCAAGTTGGCATCGCTTCGTCTTGCGGGAACAACACTCATCTAGTGGAAAAGAAAGTTGCAAAATGGCACGCAAAAAGTGGGTAATGTATTTACATCATGGCAAGTTTTTGTGTATGCAATTAGAAATAAATTTTATCCTTTGGGCTATAAAGAGAAGGMTTTAATTGAATGGAAAGGTCTTAGAGWAAGAAAAGGACAAACAGTACAAGAATACATAGATGGATTTCGTAAGATGGAATTGATGTTAGATATTCCTTTACATACCCAAGAAACTCTTATGAAGTATATAGGAGGTTTACCTGCACATATTCATAACAATGTATTTATGTTTGGACCTACTAATATTGATGAGGTTTTTGTTCAAGAAACATACATTGAGGCAGGGAAAATAGGAGTTGGTGTATTAGGGGAATCATCTTCGAGAAAAGAGGACAAAAGGAAGTGGAATGGAAAGAAGGAAAATTAAGTGGCAAGAAAGGAGGAGAATCCCTCTTGCAATCATTGCAAGAAAGAAGGGAATGATGAGGACAATTGTTGGAAATTGCATACTGAGAAGAGACCGAAGTGGTTCAAAGAAAGGAAAGGGAGGAAAATAGTTGCAGCAACAACACGACCAACAGACTTGGGTTGGATTCAGGTGATGAATCTAAAATCTCAGCGATTGGTTTTACTTGTAAAATTGGTGATGGATTTGATTCTAGGAGTAAATTGTTTCACATAAGGTTCATTATGAGGCATACTAAGGTCGACACATTGATAGATAGTGGATCTCAATCTAACTTGATTTCAGAGGAAGTGGTTAAATAATTATGATTAAACACTCAGATGCATCATAAACCCTACTCACTTAAATGGATAAGCAACAATCATAAATTGCACATAACAAAGAAATGCACATTAACATTTGCAATTTCATCTAAGATTTTGGATGAGGTAACATGTGATGTGGTGCCACTCAATGAGTGTGGAATGATCTTAGGAAGTTCTTGTTTGTATGATCACAAAGCAATCTTCTACAAGGAACATAATCAATATCACTTAATCAAAGCAGGAAAATAATATGTTGTTCATGCTCATCATTTAAAGGAAAATCAATCTATTCAAACTATGGAACAATTAAGAAAGATAGCTCATCTAAGAAACACACCTATAATTGTTTCAAATCAAGTAATTGATCTTAAGAAAAAACAAGAGATGATTGTAGAATGGAAGATCAATCACACTTTGCTCTAAGATAAGCTAATGGCGTGCAAGTATTACAAACATATTAGCTCATTTGCAATCATATTTATGATGTTATCATTAGTAATGTTGTCAACATGGATGATAGTGGCTTCAATAAGATGTGATAGAGTACAAGTGGCTAACAATATGTTGTCACTTATCATGGTTGTTTTACAGTTGATCTTGATGAGACAGGTGCACAAGACAAAGTTTCAAGACAAAGAACAAGTGGGGTGGCCTATCCCACACTTGATGATTGTTTAGTATCCTTTTGGAGGACCAAAATGTCTTTAGTGGGGAGATGTGATCCAAAATGGATCTAGAATGGATCCAGGAAAGCCTAAAACTCAAAGTGCTCAGAATGGTTTCAAAATGGACATGTGTGTAGGCCTCGTTGATACGAACCCAGCACAACTTGAACGGGCTCAAAGAGACACCGTATGCGAAAGATATCGTGGTCTATTCATTTCGTCAAACAAGAAAAACAAATTGTTGACTGTACAATCCGTACAGTGCTGAAGTGGCATCTGACTGTACAGCTCATACGACCATATAGGTGATATGGCAGGGTGCATTGGCATGCTGATGTGGACAAGTGTTGACGTGGGCAGTTGTAGATGTGGACGAGTCAGATTGTGACATGTGGCACCACTGCAAGGGTGACACATGGCACGAGCTAACGTGGCAAGTAAAGTTGACATGTTGATAGGGTAGACATGTGGTAGATGTGGAAGAATCGTGTATGGACACATGGCATGGGGTGACATGGAAGGTATAGTTGGTGCGCTGAGAGGGCAAACACGTTGGTATTTGTGTGGACCAGTCATCGTCTGACATGTGCCTGTTAGGTGGGCGAATAGTATGGTGCCACATGGCCCAGTCTTGGGCTACCACGTGGCACCCCTCCATTGATCGATTTGTTGGAAAAAATTTATGGGTTCAATGGGATTCAAACCTATGACCTCTGGTCCAGGCGGAGAGGTTTGGTATGGGTCGAGCTACCAACCTGCCCGCATTGTTCCTGGTTATACAATTTTTAAATGTTATATTTTAATTGAATCAAATGGTATGTCAGGCGGAGAAAAGGGTTGGGGCCTAGCCCCAACCCCCGGTTCAATGTTATCCACATGCCCAAACTTCTTACTGGTTGGCGCGACCCACTCCTTTGTAACAACCCGGTGCTTAACATGGAACCATAACCATATAACCATGGAACTATACATTCGCGTTGATTTGGGGTTAGCACCCGGTTGGTCGGGCTAGCCCGCCGACCATGGCGCATAACCACAGGCTTTAAACCAGGGGCTAAAACAGATTTGAGCATGTGGAAAGGATAAGGTCATGGCTACATGGGCCAAGAACAGACGACCAGGGGTCGACAGTTAAGGGGGCCAGCAAACCAGCACTAGCCCATGGACACCTAGAGGGAGCCCATATAACTAGGGGCCTGCGTGAAGGGGTTTGTGCCCTATTATTTGCAAAAGTGGGTTTTTAACCTTATAATAAAGATTTTTATTGATTTATTCAGCAGTTTTGGGATATATAATCCATTTTTGGAGGATCTTGGGCCCTTTTTTATGCCAAATCTTGGGGGGAAGTTGTGCGTTTGTTGCCAACTTCAAGCCTATATAAACTAGAGGTTCTTGAATCCATAAAAGGAGGTTCAGAACAAGAAAATGATGAATAATTGTTGAGCCAAAGACATTTTTATGCAGGGAAGCCATCGAGGAGAGTACCTTTGCGAGCCATCTCTGGGAGCTTCGTTCATTCGTTTTCAGTGTCATTAGTTTTGATGGGTTCTTAAGATCTGGTAGAACATGACCAAATCAATTTGTAATCCCTTTGGAACTTTTATGATGTAATTTTTAATCTTCGAACAAAAATAAGAAAGTCTCACCCATTGAGACAAAGGCCCAGAGATGTAGGCGATATTGTCGAACTCTGTTATCAAATTTGTTGTTTATGGTTTGTTGTTTCTTCATGCTTATTTACATATTTGTATATTTATTTATGGCTACCATGTTTCATCATTAGTTCTTTCTCTTTCATTCAATTCCTAAATGGTTATTTATCTCATGTTTTAAAACTCAACCATTATCGTTAAAATATCTTTTTGGATCATAGGCCCTGCAAGATGGTGATCACTTTTTTTGGATCATGATAGGCCTACTACCCTTTCCACATGCATTTGTTGGTTGGAAGGGTCATCAATATGATTTATTCATTGTCTTTCAATTCATGAATCATCCATATAAAATAGATGATGCATTTCTCTATGCAAAATGTCATCCTACCTGACTCCAAGAAAGTTTTTCCCTACCTTTGTACATAAATAATAAATTGGGTTTTCAATTTATTTAGTTTTGTCTTTCAGTTTTTTTTTCCTTTTGGATTTCATGATCTTTTGTCATGAGTAAATTCTAGATTAGTTTTTCCATGACAGTGTCCTTTTGTAAGTATTTTTGATCCATAAAAATCAAGTTACACAACTATCACGATGTCCTCCTTGTAGACATCGTTGAAACTTCCTTCTACTTCCAAGTACTGTTGTTAGATATATAATTTTATTTTTGTCCCTACTTTTTGTTATCCCTTTCTTCTCTCCATCCTGAGATTCAAAAGAGAATACCAGAAAATTTCTCCTTACAACAAGAAACACTTTTACTATGATCAATCGAATGTTATGCACGTTGGACCAAATCCCCTCATACATACCACTTTTCATGACTTATTCCCAAAATCTCATATCATTATTTCCTTTAAACTACCTCACTCCCCATGTTGCATAATAATTCTAGTAAATAATTCTTTAATCTACAATTCACCAGTCTACAAAACCAGACATTCTGATTTCTTAATCTGTTGGAAATAGATTTCCATGTGGAGTCGCCAGTTTGTTGATTCTTGAAAGTGCAACGTTGGATACTATACTCACAAATTATTTCCAAGATTTATTATTTAACTATATTAATAATATAATAGTAGGTGTAACCCCCTTGTTTAACTTATGGCACTATGATGGAGAAGCGACAATTATATTTGTTTTTCCTATTTATTGGTTGCAACATAGTTTCTACAACTCATTTGCTTCAAATCATGGTTAAAATGCTTATGATAATATGTTGTGAGAAAGGTGATTAAAACAAGGAACAATATGGTCTTGATTATCTCTCATGAAATATGATTATATTTCCTTTTCGATGAAAGAAATAGACTCCAGTTTTAATTTTGATATTGTGTATTGTCCATAGAAAAGATTGGGTGATCACCTCAACCCTTCCTAATATTGTTATGCACATTGGTTGAGTTTCAATTTGGTTGTGTTCCTAGCAAGTTTTCATATGAGAAAAATTGATAGTGGCAACGGGTGGTGCACTTTGCAGATTGTAACATGGAAAGTTTGGAATATTTGGTTGTATTGATGGTTTTAAATGTTAATGGTATGGTGAGCTGGCTAGTGGTCTTGGCTCGTACTAATACATGAATGAAAATATGAAGTAAGAAATGACATGCAATAAATGCATGTCACTCAACTAGCCTCGAGTCTGCCACCCTAGTCACTCTTGAATTTTTCCTATGTTAGTTGTTTTTGCTCCGCCTTTCCTGGTCGTGGAGGAAGTATATAACCTTGGTTTTTATCCTTACGCAATATTTTATAGGTATGGGGTTTTCTTACTTTTCCATCCATGAAATTTGCTTTACCCTTAAATCAAAAGGTTGGCTCTGGTTTCTCACGGTCTGTGTAATTCTCAAGATGTCATGATGTGTTTTTGGAACTGTGTATTTATAGTTGCATCCTTGGTTTCCTGTGGTGGTTTTATGAGACTATTGGCATTAAAGAATGGTCACATTGTTGTTGTTGTGTGTAACTATTTGCAAATATTTGTTGAGTAAAAGTTGTGTTTGACCCTGCCTTGCCTATGGTTATGTATTGTGGGTTTGGCCTCCCTGTTGAAATGGGTTATCTTAGCCTTACCTATATGTTTTGTGAATAACCTACCTATAGTTTGACATTGTTGGTCTATGTGGTTAGTATACCTACACCATAATTTCGACCTTTTGAATGTTGATGTGAAATATGATGAAAGACTAAAACCTATCATGCCTTGTCTTGGACAAACCATTGGTTGGTAGACTGCCTTCTTATGACCTCACTATCATTGTTGTGTGGTGAACCTTATGCAAATATGGAACATTGCTTACCCATATTTTGGTGGGATAAATATTCATGCTATCTTGGTTTGGACACGGGTTTCAACAGGTCACTTGTTATGTTGTGATGAAATAAGTGTTGGATTCACTCATTCTTTGGAAGCTACAATTTGTTTATACGAATCTCATGAATTCGATAGTAATGTTGCGAAGTATATTTATATTATCAGTGATCAATTATAATAATGAAAAGCATCTATGGAGTAATATTTTCGTGCTATGCAACTGCCAAACCCTCTGTTTGAATTTCCACGTTGTCTCTACCACTTACTATCACTGACATATCTCGAACCCTACAGTGAAAGCATTGCTTACTCCAATTTGAGTTGATGAGAGCATTGTTCTTGATCGGTTGCTTGGGCACAGGTTTAATTGTTCCCTTGCTTGGCAATTATGGAAAGAGTCTTCCCTCACGTATTCATTGAAAATTACAGTTTGTTGGAGTTTGTATTCCCGATAACAAATGTTATTTATCTTGGTTAAATAGTCATGTTTTATTATTAATAAAGCACTTGTGTTTGAAATGTATGATGCTCGAATTGAGTAATACTGACCAGAATGAAGTTAAAATAAGTTTCATTGAATGAAGGTTTGATTTAATGATGGATATGAGTTTTATTTTGGGTGCACTGTGCGTGACCATGTGGGTTTTACAGGACCATTGTTAGGGTTGATGTTATGAATTGTGGCTCATCCACTCTAAGATTATTGTTGTATTCATGTAATGATTATGATGTTGTTCATCATTTATGTTATATAATGATAATATTGTTATAATGATTACTATGGTTAAATATTTATGGGCATATCAGATATTTTATTTTGTAAAACAATTCGGAGGCCAACGAGCAATTTTGTTAAAGAAGGCACTAGTTTGGGTTATTGTTTTGGAAACAAAATATTGTTTAAACTTAAAAAAATTGTACAGAGATATATTTTGATTGCATCAGAGATAAAATGTTTTGATTTTTCACTTGAACAATATCCGTAAAATTTCCCTATCATTCTACCATTTTTCGCTAATTACACTCCCTCTGTGATATTGATTTCACTTATTTCATCCTTGTTCTGTGATATAAATTTTAAAAGAAAAGTTTGTGTGGAAACGAAAGAAAGATAACATAGAAAGGGTTGAGGACTGATATTCTTGATATTTTTATATACACAGTTAATTGTTTGGTTAATTGTTGAAGAGTATTCATATATTGATTCCCTCCACAATACCATTTTTTCTTAATTACACTCCCTCCATATTCCCCATGAACCCTATCATTCCATGTTCACATGGAAATTAATGAATGATGTGTTATGGATGGATTTGCATGTATCTCATGTCAATTTTGGAGCCAAATTTTGATTCATGTAAGTAGAGTTTCATGTATGGTTTATTAAGAGATTCATTACTGACAAATTGTTGCCACAGGATGATACTTTTCAGTAGAGGCAGCAATGGTCGGAATAACAGAGGCAGGGGAAATTGGAATCGAGGCCATAAGAGGCCTAGATTTTCTATCCATTTTGATGTTGACCCACAAGAGTTGAACCAATTGTTCCAAGTTGTGTTCTTTAATTGGGTTGGCCATGGGATAATGCACCCTCAACCAAAAAGACCATATTTCCATCCTCCTCAGAATATCCCCGACATTCTCATTCCTCCACATATGTCTTTGTAGTTGAAAGTCCCAGCAAATGACGGTTGGCAAGAGATTGTCCACCAGCCTATCTCTCACCATATTGGTTGGACCACTATGTCATTGACTTTACTACCACATGTTAATCCCAATGTCCATATTGCACATGTTGTTTCGCTAGTTCGGTCTTCACACGCTAGTAAGAGATTGAAAATTGATATTCCCCAACCTATGCAAGACAAAGGAAAAGCATATGCCTCCCCTTCTTCTCACTCCACTGATTCCTCTAAATCTGTGTCTTACCGCCTTAATTTAAAGGATGATTTCTCCTATGTGATCAACGATATACAACCCCAAGGGTCTAATCAACAGAGGCCTACTTCAGAAAATTATAAGGGAGATAGTAGTGAAAAAAGGGGAAATTGCCTCACAAAGTGGCAAATATGGTTTTTAAATTATGATTTATGTGATTTAGTTGATGAGGACAATGTTTAATGGTTTTCAGCATATTTTGGACAACAATCATTATTTTTGGACATTTTGTGGATAATATGGATATATATTATTTTTGGATATGATATAAATTATTGTTGATATTTAAATATCCAGTTTAAAAGATATTCAAGGGAGTTACAAGGGTGGCATATGGTCTAAAGGATTATTTTTTGTGTGTTATATTTCATGATTTAAAATGAAGAAATGATGGGAGTCACAAGGGGTCCCACCTACTTAGTTATTATTAATTAAGACCCTTAATTATATTATTATTATTTATTTCTCCTAAACTAATTAGTTAAGTTAAAACAACTTAACTAAATAAAGTAGTTGAACTACTTCAACTTATTGGGAAAGAATAAAATCTCAATGAGAAGAAGAGATAAAGGAGAATAGAAGGAGAAAACAAGACTAAGGTTTGTTCTTTAGTTACATGAGATAGTTTCATTTTTCATTCATTTATAAGTTTATTCAAAAGCCTAATTCTCTTGTTGACATCATTGTCTTATTGTAGACAGCAAGGTTCAAGATTGAACCACACTTTTCAGAGGCTTGTTTTAGAGGTGTTGATTCATCCTTGATAGTCTGTATATTCTTGTCTATTTGTGAATTAATTTTCATGGCTAATAAAGGATATCTTGCAGAGTCAAAATGGTAGCAGTTTGTAGAAAGTTGATCCAGATTATTAATTTTAGTTTTACTTTACTATTGGAGTCTTTTTGTATGCTGCTCATCTGGGATATCTAAATCAGACTTTGGTACATGCCCTTCCAGGGGTTTTGTAAAGAGAAAAACACTTTTGGTATCTCATAATGAAATAAAATCTAATTGTTATTATGTCTCATCCATGTGTATTTGTGACTTGGTTACTTTTCACTT
>SNQJ01S0140428.1:10959-25248 GCA_010110895.2 Picea sitchensis | reverse complement strand
AAGGGGACCACTTTGGATTTCATCCATATTTACTTCTTATCAACCATGAAAAAACAATAATGAGTCATATTTACATCAAACAATATTGGGTCCATTACCCAAACCTTTGTGCTACGGGGCTTTCTTCAAGGGTTGACATCAATCACAACCAACCTTAATCAACAGATTCAACCATCGACCATCGGTGAATTCAGCTGGCGAACTTCAAACCCTCTAGAAATCTCGTCGATCTGACCATCGGTCATCAACGAAATCTTTCAATTAAATCCAACACTTGGAAATGTTTTATCACAATCCAGGTGAATTTAGACCATCAATCTCCATCAACTTCCAACCACCGAAATTGAATCTCGATCATTGATTTGTTCAACCTTCCAAATAGTCGAAACCTGACCATTTTTTTAAATTTATCAAAGTTAATATCAACCATTGATCTTGTGATGAAATGTGATCTCGGCCGTTGGTTTACCAAACTACTTGCAACACTACAACGACCATAAAATATTAGATTTTGACCTTCCAAGTCGAATTTAACTGTGCAATTTTAAAGATTGGCTCCATGGAACCTCTTAAATAGTTTTGATTCATTTAAACATGAATATTGACCACGAATTTGAGGATTCGAATATGATTTTCTCCCGATTTTCCCCTAAATTTGCACAGACCAAAGTCTTTAATAGTGAATTTATGCAAATTCACATTGGTTCTTGGCCCATATGGATCCAATTTTGAACCAGAATCTTTGATACCATATTGTAACGCACCCAACCCCCAGATGGGTCACGTAACTATTAAAACAACCCAATAAAATTTCTAACAACAATTTAAAATGTAGAAAATGACACACAACATGACATTCAAGTTCATTCAGTTGTCCATAATCAGTGAAAACATAGAAATAATTACTCTTACTTTGCACAATAGCAGTTAAATACATTCAACATTATTCAAAGATAGAAATAGAGACATGAATGCATGTTTATGCTCATAGTAAGCAACATTAATCAAATATAACTCAGAGTAAGATGCACACCAAATATATCAACATTTAACACAACTCAACATAGCAAATAAAAACACATATTATGAAATGTGCAACCCGCTACAGAGGACGAATGCTCCTCCCAACCATAGCCTTGTTATTCCATTTCTCAAATAAAAGCACCCCCGAGCTAGGGATATAAATCCACACGAGACGGTGGAACCTAAGCCTGACTATGGTCCCCCTCTCAAGAATCAAACTCACAACTAATTTGAGTCCACCAGCTCTCTTCCCCTCAACCTACACAACCCAAGGGATGGAATCCCTCTTCAATTCTTTCAATCCCTCAGGCCTTTCCACTCACCTCCAGGGATTCCATCACAGGTTGGACAAGAATTCTACTTGTTGGGACCTAAGGAATTCTACAGTTGCAACACGAATTCACCCAACAACAAAACACATGCTTCCTTGGATGAATTTCGAACATAACTTCACTCACAAGCTCGTAACCTCTTTCTCCACGAAATTCCATCTCCAAACAACTATTAAACATGTCCACAACAACTACCTTCAAGCTTCAACACTCAAAACTTTAATGCTAGCCAGAAAACTCCATGTAAAAACAAATCTCTATGCAAAAAACATGAATATATAATTCCAGTCTCTTCCCCGTACACATTTTCCTCTCTTTCTCTTGCTTGGTTTACTTGCACTCTTCCCCAAGCTAATTTTACTCAACCCCCATGCTCTCAATAATTATGGGAAGTGACTGCCACACCAATCCTCTTACATGAATTCAATGATTGGGCTCTAGAACACTCAACAACTAATGGAAGTTTCATGGTGAGGATAATTTAGAAAGAAATGAGAAATGGGTTTTGGTTTAATAGACATGGGTAAACTCTCCCCCTTGGACCCCTTCCCTCTCTTGTGGATACTTAGCCCCAAAATATTTGTTCGTTTCCATCTATATATGACAATACATTTCATTCATTATATTTCAATTTACATCATTTACATATTGGCTCTCGGTCATACATCACATTCACAATATACATCGCTTAGCTCTCGACCTCATACTACATTTACAATACACATCGCTAGTTTGGGGCTTTGAAAATGGGGATGTTACAAAACTAGCTCAGGTACTCTGCAATCTCTCTCTAAAATTAATCAAATAAGTCTGAAAGAAACTAGAAAATAGAACATGATGCAACTAGGATTAGTTTCACATTTCATTTATTTTAAACAATGCCTAAACCATTTTTACCATTTCCTCCTTGTTGTGGCATCACACTAGTAAAAACACCTAACACAATTAATGACTATAGAGATGACACATTTTACAACTATTTTTTACCAAGATCCTCCTTGTTGTGGCATCAATCTCGTACGTTTGGAAGCACATTAGTAAAAAACACCTAACACAATTAATAACAATAGAGAGGTGAAATTTTTCCATTATTTTAACCATGCTCTTGGCATCTTCATAGTCCTCATGGAATGACCCATTCCCTCTCTTGTGGATACTTAGCCCCCAAATATTTGTTTGTGTCCATCTGTAGATGACAATACATTTCATTCATTATATTTCAATTTACATCATTTACATATTGGCTCTCGGCCATACATCACATTTACAATATACATTGCTTAGCTCTCGGCCATACATCACATTTACAATATACATCGCTTAGCTCTCGGCCACATACTACATTTACAATACACATCTCTAGTTTGGGGTTTGAAAATGGGGATGTTACAAAACTAGCTCAGGTACTCTGCAATCTCTCTGTGAAATTAATCAAATAAGTCTGAAAGAAACTAGAAAACAGAACATGATCCAACTAGGATTAGTTTCACATTTCATTTATTTTAAACAACACCTAAACCATTTTTACCATTTCCTCCTTGTTGTGGCATCACACTAGTAAAAACACCTAACACAATCAATGATTGTAGAGACGACACATTTTATAACTATTTTTACCAATCTCCTCCTTGTTGTGGCATCAATCCCGTACGTTTGGAAGCACATTAGTAAAAAACACCTAACACAATTAATAACAATAGAGAGGTGACATTTTTCCATTGTTTTAAGCACGCTCTTGGCATCTGCATAGTCCTCGTGGCATTACACTAGTATAAAAACACCTGACATATTTAATGTACTTGTTGTGAAAATATTTATCTACATGTAAGACCAAATCATCCTTCCTCTCATAGACTTTAGGGAAGATCATTGGGTCCCCAACTGCACCTAGAATGCCAATTGTTGGATGCTCAGGTGATGGGTTGAATCTATGAAACTATAACTAATAACTCGGTCCTCCAAAGCTGCAAGGAAAGGAGGTGGATGCTACTTATGACTATATAAAGGGGGGTCCTTCAATATATCATATTCTAATTTTGGCTCTCACTTGCATCAATCACATGGAAGGAAGACATATTAACCTACTAAGTCATACAAGCACTAAAACATTGTATTTTCTTCTATCATTGTCCTCCCATGAAGCACCAAATTGAATTTAGTTTGCAAGCTCAATAGCCCTGCGAACCTCCATCCTTACCATACCTTTGGAGAAATTTGTGCCACAACTATGCATGATAAAATCAATCTGTAGCTAATGGATTCTCACAATTATGACATGCTCTAGAATCACATATCTATCTATATGATATAACACGTCCACATTCCACTACCACATGGGATTATGGATGATGGCAGCTACATCATGCAACATATAAAATAACAATCCAAAAAACCCTACAGAAAAATGCCTAAAATCGGTTAAAAATAGGGGTAAGGTTACAAGCACAAGAATAGAGGGTTACACGCACGCATGGTTCTAACAGAGGAACTATTATATTCACCCTCTTATAAATATGTATTATTTCATAGTTTAGGGTTTATCTGTGCAAGTATTTCCTTATTGGAGTCGATCGATATACGCGGCTTAAGAAACATATTTTAATACCCATTGTTGGAGCTTACGTAAGCGACAATCAACCATACAAAGAGCTACTCCCAACAACCAAACTATCACCTCCGCATGGGCATACCAAAATGAATTAAGCATATTTTTAGCATCGAGGAATCATGTCGGTCTACATCTATAAAAACAACCAACAAGTTGGTTAGTGATAAAAATAATTGAAGAAGACATATATCAATTATAATTAAAAATAATATTTTTTGATAAATTAAATATGTGAAATAGGAGTTAGAAATAATGTTGAAGAAGAAATATATCTATTATAATTAAAAATAAATTTTTTTGATAAATTAAATATTATAATATTGGAGATGAGAGACTTTAATTTTTATTATTTTTTTGATGTAGTTGCTACCAAAATTTGAATGTAAATGAGAAAAGTAATTTGAATGTTAAATGGTAAAATTAATTTGAATGTTAATTGGGTTATAATTGAGATATATTTAAGAATTAAAAATGCAATTTGAATTAGATAGAATTTGGTCATACTTTATGTTGTGTTTTTTTATATTATTGGAATGAATATATCATCTTGCTGAAATATTTCCATTAAAAAAATTAAAGGTTAAATTTTCTAAACATAGTATTCTGTGGTGTTTATAGAATATTGTGTTTCATTTAAATTTGGAAAACAATGTTTTTACTATTTTCTTTTATGGAATGTTTAGTTATTAGAAAGATTTCTTATTTGATTACATTTGTAGGTGGCATATATAGATGCCTTTAATTGACTACATTTTTGGTGGTATACACAATTTCATTTTTGCGACTCTCCTTTATCCTCAAAATCTTTGAGATCTTTACTAATTTCTTAAAGATGTCAGTGCATCTAGACTGGTTAACCTAATGCCACATGCCATATAAATATGTAAGAAAAACATACTTCATATATGAGACTTAGAAGATGCAAGCTGGTGTAGTCATCTTATTTCACTAAACAACAACTAGTGTCCTTGTGGATAGAAATCCAAGTGTTGTAAGTGATGCAGTTATCAAAAACTTAGTTTAAAAGCATATTTTGAATTTAATAAAATCAAATAATAGGACAAGAACAAAAACCTTCCCTTATATAGTCCATTCACATTGTGCAACTTTCACTAAGTCGTAGGCCATGATGATGAATATTACCTTATACAATGTAGGATTTTCATATTTACACCAACACTTTTCTCAATCACGACAAATACTGAGATTCATATGTTCATGCATTGTCCAACAATGCATCCAAATAGACAAGAACAAGGTTGTTGCCATGACAAGTATGCATGAAATTTGTGACCAAGACTAAAGTTTAAGTGGTCCCCATAATCATGTGTCATCAAGTGTTGTACTTTTATTTTCAAGCTAGTTCACTTAAAGAACAATCATCTACCTCCATGTTTACTTAGTCTCTTGTATAAATTCAATTAAAAGACATCAAGGTCTAAATTTTATACCACACGTGTCTAGGTCAATTTCCTCTCTCACACAATCTTCAATTTGTCATTTTTTCCTTGACATAGCTCTACCATTGTTTTCATGTCTAGGTTAATTTCCTCTCGAACACAATCTTCAATTTTTCATTTTTCCATTCACACAACTCTATGATTTATATTGTGGATAATCAAACACATTTCCTTGTGGTCTTATCAAACTATGGGCATAAAAATGCATTCCATGCTACAAGCAACCTTACAAAAAATATTGATATAAATAACCAAGAAATAATTTGCATTAGTATCAGCTGCCAACTATTTTTGTGTCATATCTTTATCACTGTCATACAGAGTTTTTAATTTATTTATAGAACAGGGCATGTAAAATGGAATTGGGATTGTGAGGGGGTATAACAAGCGAAAAAGTGATAGTATGAGAGGGAATAATACGGATATTTTTCATAAAAAATAAATTAAATCAAACAACAACCATAACTTTGTTCAGACCACAATCTAATAAGCATCCACTTTAAAACCAAAACCATTTAACTGACCCTTAATTGTAGACAAAATGCTTGTTGACTTCAACATAAAAATACAATTCAATTTCCCATAATCCTTCAATTATATCAACCTTTTCATCTCATACAATATCTATGCAATATCATAATCACATCATTGTCAATTTCATAATAACATTATAACTCTTCGAACCATAGTCTTCCATGCTCCAATGCTAACCCTTTTTCTTTTTAAAACAAAATATAATATGCACAGTGATTCAAAACATCCATATCCAGTATTCATTCCTTGAAATCAAATAAGAATAGACTCGGTATTAACCTCCAACTGTCAACTTTCCAACACTGATTGCCATAATCTATTTGTATTAAAACTCATAATCGGGCTCGATTCAATCACACACAGGTGTTCATCAATATAATCAAAACAAATCTTGATTCGAAAGAAGTATTTAATCAATAACATGCCACTTTGAACCTGAGATTATTGAAACTTGAACATGTATAGACTCCATGTAAAGGAAATGCACAGTAAAAGACAAAGTCATATAATGTCGAGGAGAAACAAAAACATGTCGACCTCAGCAGAACCAAGTTGTTCTCAACAAAATAGAACCAATTTGTGCTCGATAGACCAAAACCTAGTCGTGCTCAACAAACCAGACACACACAGGTGCCTTTTAAACTTTGATGGGACCATGATCGTGTTAGGGTTTAACACAACAGTGGAGGGAATAACAATGAATTGACCAAATGGAAGTCCTCGGGGATGCAGATAACCCATGGCCCCTTTTTTTTTAACAAATTTATCATAGAGAGGTAATAACAAAGGCTCGATCAAGAGATGATCTTCGAAGCCAGAGATATCTCGTGAGCCTTTTAAAAATTGTATTGCAGAGAGGTAACGAGAGTTGGCTTAATCGAGGAAGAACCTTCGAAAACACAGAGAGCCCGTGCCCCTTTTTATTAAAACAAGTTGTCACTGAGAAGTAATTAAGGAGTAATGTTTTTCAAAAACAAAGAGCTTATTCCCTTTCCAAATCCACCACAGATGTTTATAAGTTTTAACTCAAAATCTTGACAGTGAGGGTAACCAAACATAACAATCAACCACCCAACAGAGACGAGAGTAACGAACTCTTAGAATACTGCAGAGTGAATTCTCGAGGAGAAAAGAACCAAGATGTATTCGAACGCAACCCGTGGCCAACCAAAACTATGGCCAAAAAAAGCAAGAACAGTTCAACTCTCAATAGTTTGCATTGCAACCCGGAAGAACGAATCATAATGACCACTAAGAGGAAAGGAGTGACAACAACTAATACCCAAACCGGCGGTAAAAACCCACGCAATAAAAATTCAGAGCTTGTTACACCATTGTCATAATTTTCCACAAAGAACTAGAATAAAACCCCAAGTTGACCGACATGTTTTAAACCAATAACCAATTCATAGGCTTCACACAACAATAAAATCCATTCCTTTCTTTTAAAACGCCAACATTCCAGAGTATTCACAGAAGAAACCATAAGCACAACACTGATACATAGTCTAAACTTAAGAAAAACAAAGACCTCATGCAATCCTGAGCCAACAAATCGATTCATAATATAGAGGGACCATCATGGATAGAAAGAAAAGGAGCCATAACTGGAAGAATCGCTTTGAGGGAAGAGTTGGATTGTGTTTTCCTTTCAAAACCAGAAATTGGGGAGCCTCCACAACCACCAGAGCCGAAAAAACCAAATGCAACTATGGCTAGGGTGACGGGGTCGAGGCTTGTTTGAGTGACGTGTAGTAAATGCACGTCTCTTCCTCCCCTGACCCTATTTAAATCAACGTACAAACCAGCCCATACACCATAACATCAACCATTAATTCAAACACATATCCATTGTTATATTCAATGCTATGTTTATTGCATAGTGCGCCACCCCGAATCATATCAAAACTTTAGCAACAACCATATGTATAACGTTACCATATATGTTTCACATATAATCCTTTAACCAAAGCGCATGGTCTAGAAGCTAGGTCCATCACCCTTTCATTTGTGTCAATTATATATACCTTAAGGCTTATATATAATCTCTTTTCCTTTTCTTTTTTTGTTCAAGATCCCTTATCATATGTTGCATGAAATCATGTATAAGATCATTAATCAATGTTTAATGCATAACATAACACCTGTAAAACAAATGACCCTTTTATCCATAGTACTTCCATTTATTGAGAATGACCATCAACAACATCTAGCAATAACACATCAACCAACCATGTTGTCATAATGAATGAGACCATGACTTGCATTATCAACTATAGAATATTGTGTATGCATCATTATAACAACAACAAACATATAAGTGTAACACATCCATCATAGCGCCACTAGTCTACAAGGGGTCCCACCTACTAGTTAATTATTATTATAGAGCTTAGCAATCATATGCGAGCAATATTCATCGTTGTGATTTTAAGCATCAACATGGTCCTAGGTGGATGAGCCATCAAAGTATGGTGTGGTTGTTCTTGATGAAGAAACTGGTCAAGTGGAAAGATTTGTGGAGAAGCCTAAGATCTTTCTTGGAAACAAGACTAATGCAAGGATTTACCTTCTAAATCACAATGTTCTAAATATGATTAAGTTTAGACTCACTTCAATTGAAGAATAGACGATCCCAAAAATAGCCAGTGAGAAGTAGCTCTATGCCATTATATTGCTCAGATTTTGGATAGATATAGAGCAACCCAATGATTATATTTCAGGGCTAGGACTTTTCTTAGATTCCCTGAGAATAAATTTACCCAAGAAATTGTCATTTGGTGCTTACATCATTGGAAGTGTGATAGTAGATGAGACTGGCCAAATTGGGAAAGGGTGCTTAATTATGCTAGATTTTGCAATCAGTCTCGGATGCGTGATTGAGGCAGGGGAGAAACTGTCTCACTGCATAGTTATGAGGGGAGTTAGGATTAAAAAATATGCCCATGTCTCTGTGAGAATAATTTGTTGGCATTCTACTGTTCGGAAATGGGCTAGAGTGGGAAACATGAACGTGTTGGGGGGAGGATGTGCATGTTTGTGATGAGCTATATAGCAATGAGGGTGTAGTGCTTCCCCACAAGGAAATCAAATCGAGCATTACAAATCCAGAAATTGTCATGTGACTGTTCACAGAAATTAGCAAGGATTGTTTGCTTGCCCAGTACATTACTTCCATATAGTCAAAGGTGAGGCTGATTACTTTCGTGTTGCCATGTTTATGTGATGGGGCTTCAGTGGAAAAGACTGTTTTTCTCTCTCACGTTTCTCGAGAATTGTAGGATAGTCCACAGGCTATATGAGCTCTGGTTTTGGATTTCGGATTTGATAATCAATGCCATGTAAGTTATTTATTATTATCTATAAAAGATAGAGATGTTAATCGTATTAGTAAATAAATGGAATTTATAGGGCTGGCAATCATATTAGTAAATGAAATTGGTTTTATTTTATAAATGGAATTTGCTCCACTTCTAGAGAAAGCTTTCAGCAAACATTTGTAATATTCATTCAAAACCTATTAACATACCAAGTGAAAACTTAATGATACTCTTCACTAACAGAATTTCAAATACATGTGTACCAACCAACTCTGAATACAAAAAAACTATTAGTTATTTCATATGATCCAATATAATTTTAATAAAATTGCCAATATAGATAACGCAATCATTTTTGACAAATTGTATTGATACATTAATCCAATGTATATAGGTGGAAAAAAAAAAAGCTTCACCATGGTTATTTAATTCAATTTTCATGCATACCATGATTAGCTACTAGACCCCAAAAAAATGTTTAATGAAGCAAACAAAAGGCTTTAAACCACTCGACACAAAAATTTATATAATAGAAAAAAAAAATTATACACAAGTTGCGCAATGACCGTATTATGGGAAGCAAACAAAATGATTTAAACCGCTCGAGACAAAAAATTATATAATATAATGTTTTTTTATACAAAAGTTGAGCAGTGAC
This sequence comes from Picea sitchensis, assembly GCA_010110895.2. Lineage (NCBI taxonomy): Eukaryota > Viridiplantae > Streptophyta > Pinopsida > Pinales > Pinaceae > Picea > Picea sitchensis. The sequence goes on along the minus strand of SNQJ01S0140428.1, from coordinate 15,313 downwards.
CATATTATGGGGTAATTGTATAGTACCCTATAAATTTCTTTGGATATATTAACTGTTTTTCGGAAAATAAAGATTATAAATAGGGAAGCACCAAGGCGGATAAATTACTTCTTGTTTTCTGACATCATGTTTTGAATTACTGATGTGTTTTGCATTTTTGGTGATTTTGTTCAAGAGTTTTCATGGCGAGAGTATTAGCCTTTGTTATTGCCTCTATAGTCTTTGTTATTGTTGCGGCCGCACTGATGAGCTAGGGAACATCCTCGGATAATAGATTCATGGTCCAGTCCATGTCCATGAAGCAGCAGATGCCCACAGTGAACTTGGGAGATAGATTCATGGTCTGGTCCATGTCCATGAAGCAACAGATGCCCATATTCAACTCGGGAGATGTGTTGAGAAACTTCAACTCGGGAGATGTGTTGAGAAACTTCAACTCGGGAGATATGTTGAGAAACTTCAAGAAAGAAGATGCCCACAATGGACTCGGGAATTTGAAAATATTACTGACCTATGGATATCTCTTGTGTCTCGGCCAACCCCACACTCCACCCATAACCCTGTTGGACGACAACTAGGTAATTCCATTCTTTTTGTCACTGGAATCTTAGACAGAGCCACTTTTGACACTCTGCGGATCCAGCGACGAAATCTCATGGGTCATAAAATAATGTGGCATACCACAAGAAACAAGAAAGAAATGAATAAAAAAATATGGTCCGTGAACCAGAAGAAAATCGATCAACTCCTAAGCACCATGCCCTCACAATTTGATGTGCTGAGAAACAAGAAAGAAATATATAATAGAGTCTTGATCCAGTCCATGAACCAGAGGAAAGTGGATCAGCTGCTAAGCACCATGCCCTCACAATTTGATGAGCTGAGAAACTTCAAGAATGGATATATGCCCAATCGACTCGAGGATTTGAAAAGATATATTCCATTCTGTGGATATCCATCTCATCTCGGCCAACACTACAAGCCACCCGCAACCCTGTTCAACAACCCACTGGAGGCGGCCCTTAGACGTTACCAGAGAAATTTCAATCTTTCAGTCACTAGAGTTTTGGACAGAGCCACCTTGGACACTATGTGGATCTAACAACAAAATCTCATGGACATAGTCCATCCCTCTTCCCATCCCTCTTCCCACAAAGGAAAAGATTACAACCCCCAAAAAGTTATGATTCTGTACAGCATAAACATTATAATCTCGTCCATGAACAATCAGGCAAGCGATGGGCAACTTACGGTCCAAAGATTCGATGTGCCGAAGAAATTCCATGGGCACAGTCACATCAAGGACATGAACTATGCCTTCTTTGGTTTCGCTGAGTCGTGCATCCTATCCAGGGACGACATTAAGTCTGCAGTGGCTTCCGCCTTCCAGTCATGGGTCATTGTCATTCAATTGGATTTATAGGAAACCAATGACTTTGAAGCGGTGAAAATAAAGATTGAGTTCATTGTTGGAGATTACTCAGACAAATGGCCCTTCGACGACCCTCTTCCAACAGTGGCGCATGCAAATAGACGAATTCAACTGGACATCGACAAGGTTTGGACGATGGACATGGCAATGGCAAATGATAAGTCCGTTATGGATCTTGAGAATGTAGTGCTTCATGAGATCGAGCATTTGATTGGTTTGGACCATTCCAAAGTTCCTTGCTCCATCATGTTTAGCCATCTTAAACCCAGAAAAGTAAAGCGTCGCCTGACCTATGATGATATCGAGGGCGCCATGGTTCTCTACCGCCCTCGCATGTCTGAATTCAAGGAACTTGCAGTATGTTTATGTTTATCCATATGCTTGTCAAAATTTAAATAGTATAGAGTCAAATGTAGTTTTCATGAGATTGGAGTGGATAACAAAGTTTATGTGGATGGATTCTATAAGGAAGAAATTCATTATCTTTTCGTAAAAGTGGGGATAATTTCATGTTTTTTAGGTCCTTTTCATAATTCTTGTAACTTTTTTGTCCTTTTAAAAGTTTTTAATTTTTGAACCTCTGATTTAGTCATTTTTTTATTTTTTGGATCAAAATTGAATTAACTATTTTTTTCATAGAATGATAAATAGTGCTACCAGATCCAACATGTTAGTACTGAAATTTTGTTTAATATGGCAAGTTGCTAGAGAAGAGCAAAGGTTTTATTGAGAAGAGCAAAGTTGTAATTTATGCACGTGGTTTTCTATTTGGTTGTGAGTATTACTTTTTTGGCTTCAAATTCTTTCAGATCTATCGTTCAAAATCCTTTTTTGTTTTTCTTTTTTTTTGTTGGATGTCCTGTCTGAAGCCTATTTTGACAATTTAGAGACGAAAATTCCAATAGTAGGTCAATTACATACCCCAAATATTTGATCTTCTTCTCTTGAACTTAGAATTTTTCTTATGTTAATGTACATTTCAATCTGCGAGATTTGATTTGTGCTTCATCATGACTAAAGCCTTCAGTTGATGCCTAATATTTCTAATTGCTTTCATTAAGATTTATGTACCGCCAAAATTCCCTTTATGGCGGTACATTTTTAAACCTTATTATAGATTTATGTTCTCTCACCTTTAATTAGTTAAATTGGTGTTTCCAAGGGAAAATTTTGAGATTGTTAATTTTCATATGTCTTGTAACTTTTTGTCCTTTTAAAAGTTTTTAATTTTTGAACCTCTAATTTCGTCATTGTTTTATTTTTTGGATCAAAATTGAACTAACCATTGTTTTAATAGAATGATAAATAGTGCTACCAGATCCGGCATGTTAGTACTGAAATTATGTTTAATATGGAAAGTTGCTAGAGAAGAGCAAAGGTTTTATTGAGAAGAGAAAAGTTGTCATTTATGCACAGGGTTTTCTATTTGGTTGTGAGTATTAATTTTTTGGCTTCAAAATCTTTCAGATCTATCGTTCAAAAGCCTTTTTTTTCCTTTTTTATTTTTGGATGTCTTTTTTGAAGCCTATTTGGACAATTTGGAGACTTTCCTTTTTTATGTTTGGATGTCTTTTCTAAAGCCTATTTGGACAATTTGGAGACTAAAATTCCAACAATAGGTCAAATACATACCCTAAATATTTGAGCTTGTTCTCTTGAACTTATAATTTTTCTTATGTTAATGTACCTTTCAATCTGCCAGATTTGATTTGTGTTTCATCATGACTAAAGCGKTTTATTGATGTCCAATCTTTCTAATTGCTTTCGTTACGATGTATGTACCACCAAAATTCCCTTTATGGTTGTATATTTTTAAACTTGATTATAGATTTTTGTTCTCTCACCTTTAATAAGTTAAATTGGGGTTTCCTAGGGAAAATTTTGATGCAAGTGATTTTGAGCTTTCTGAATGAGTTTGAAGCAAAGATTGGGATTAAGATCACATGTTCAAAGGAGATTGAACCAATGGGAACCATGGAAATGTATTGAACTAGGGCTCCTTCCTTGATTGTTCTTTTAAAGAGGGCTCCTCTTATTGGATTTCAATTTAGTTTTTAACAAAATGTCCATTATCATGACAAGCATTTCATTGAAATGGAATATGCTCATAATCTAGTACTTAATGGTAATGTTAACTCCACTCATCTAAATTGATTTGCAAAACTTTTAAGAGTCCTTTTTCCAAGTTCACTTCCAAGAATATTATTTCAGTTCTGCTAATAATAATGACCATTATTTTTTCATCATCATTATATATAAATGTTTTATATTTATTTTCAATATTTACAAGTCATTTAATTCTTAATATAAACACCTACTAAAAAAACCTCCTTTACTATGTGTATTGTCAATGTTTATTTTGAATTTTTGTTTTTATTTTTGTTATCCATGTTTATTTTGAATTTTTATTTTTATTTTTAATATTTATGATAATCAATATTTAAAGTATAAATTGGAGAAATTATTGAAATCTTTATTAATTTAATAAATGATGAGAATTTAATTTAAAATAATAATTTATTTGTTTTATTTATAAAAATATTATATTAATAAAAATTCTTCATTTTATTGCAAAATCTACTATTATGTTTTTTAATTATAATTTTTTAATATAAAAATATATATTTAAAATTTTATAAAAAAAATTATTTTTTAGTTCACCACATTATAAAAATATATATTTAAAATTTTATAAAAAAATCTATTTTTTTACACCTTGTTTAAAAATATGATGTGCTTTGAATAACTCATCGATTGACATAATGGTCATATTTTTAATGATTGCATACTTATTAGAATAAAGGCAATAAAATAAAAGGATTTGCATGGTTATATCTAGTTGTATGAACTAGAATTTAGATTGTTTTACTATATTTCTAAACATTTAAGACTATTCAAATATTTTCAATAAAAATATAACAA
>SNQJ01S0140428.1:0-10794 GCA_010110895.2 Picea sitchensis | reverse complement strand
TTAATATTTTTAATTATATATTTTATATTTTTAAGAAAAATATCACTTCCATATTTTAAATGACTTTTTCTCACATTTCTTAATTAAATCTAATTGGTTCTTTGGTATTGATTATCATTGTTAATATAGAATTATTATTATTTTTTTTTAATTAAATTTATAGGGTACCGATTATCATTGTTAATGTAGAATTTTTTTTTTATTATTATCATTGTTAATGTAGAATTATTATTATTATTTAATTGAAATAAATCATTTAATCTTAACTTTTAAATCTATAAGGTACTGCGATCAAAGTTGAAAATATTTAAAATTTGTTTTGTATTTTTTTTCAATTTATTTTATGAGCTTTTTCAACTTCTTTCGCGCGGTTTTCGATTTTCGTATGAAAGGGATAACATAACATCTTGGTACTGAGTTGTGGAGCTATGGAAAATATGATAATCGTGTTGTTTAGTTGTATGGCAGATTATAATTCCAATGAGCGTTCAAATAAGACAATTCAAAAACGTCTCATAATGGTAGCAGTAGCTTCTTCGTTTTTGGCGATTATAAATAGGGAAGCACGAAGGCGGATAAATTACTTCTTGCTTTCTGACATCGTGTTTTGAATTAATGATGCGTTTTGCATTTTTGGTGATTTTGTTCAAGAGTTTTCATGGCGAGAGTATTAGCCTTTGTTATTGCTGCGATAGTCTTTGTTATTGTTGTGGTTGCACTGATGAGCCAGGGAACAATCAACTCGGGAGATAGATTCATGTTCTGGTTCATGTCCATGAAGCAACAGATGCCCACAGTATGGTCCATGCCCATGAAGCCCACAATCATCTCGGGAAATAGATTCATGGTCTGGTCCATGCCCATGAAGCAACAGATGCCCACAGTCAACTCAGGAGATGCCCACAATGGACTCAGGAATTTGAAAAGATTTATGACCTATGGATATCTCCAGCGTCTCAACCAACCCCACACTCCAGCCACAACCGTGTTGGATGACAACCAGTGTAATTCCAGTCTTTCTGTCACTGGAATTTTAGATAGAGCCCCTTTGGACACTCTGCAGATCCAACCACAGAAGCTCATGGGTCATAAAAGAATGTGGCATACCACAAGAAACAAGAAAGAAACAAACCGAGTAAAGTCGATCAGTTGTGGCATGTCCATGAACCAGAGGAAAGCCGATCAGCTGCTAAGCACCATGCCCTCGCAATTTGATGCGTTGAGACACTTCAAGAATGGAGATACGCTCAATCGAATTGAGGATTTGAAAAGATATATCCCTCGTCTCAGCCAACACTACACGCCACCCGCAACCCTGTTCAACGACCCACTGGAGGTGGCACTCAGACGTTACTAGAGTAATTCCAATCTTTCTGTCACCAGAGTTTTGGACAGAGCCACCTTGGACACTATATGGATSCAACAACAGAAGCTCATGGACACAGTCCAKACCTCTTCCCACAAAGGAAAATATTATAGCCCCAGAAAAGTTATGATCTCGTCCATGAACAAACAGGCAAGCGATGAGMAGCTTACGGTCGTGTCGAAGAAAGTCGATGGGCACAGTCGCATTAAGGTCATGACCTACGCCTTCTCTGGTTTCGTTGAGTCATGCATCCTATCCAGGGACGACATTAAGAATGCAATGGCTTTCGCCTTCTAGTCGTGGGCCGTTGTCATTCAATATGATGTCTAGAGATGACATTAAGTCTACAGTGGCTTTCGCCTTCCAATCGTGGGTCGTTGTCATTCAATATGATTTCCGGGAAACCAATGACTTTGAAACTACGAAAATAAAGATCCAGTTCATTGTTGGAGATTACTCACACAAATGGCCCTTCGACGACCCTCTTCCAACAGTGGCGCGTGGAGACAGAGGAATTCAGCTGGACAGTGACAAGGTTTGGATTGTGGACATGGCAGTGACAGATGATAAGCCTGCCATGGATCTTGATAGTGTAGTGTTTCATGAGATCGGGCATTTGATTGGTTTGGACCATTCCAAAGTTCCTTGCCCCGTCATGTTTAGCCATCTTAAACCCAGAAAATTAAAGCGTTGGCTGACCAGTGATGATATGGAGGCTGCCATGGCTCTCTACCACCCTCACATGTCTGAATTCAAGGAACTTGCAGTATGCCAGAAGGTTTGCAATGAAAATGATCTGGATTCTTTTTTATTTCTTTATTTGATCACATTTTCTTATCTGATGACAATTTTTCTTCTGGTGGTTTTATGGTTAACCACCAAAATTTGTTTTAAGGCTCGAAATACTTACAGGCTGGATAGACATAAGAATCCTACTCAGCCGAAATATGTTCTGTAAAACTGATATTTAGATGCTCTGTAAAAGATATTTAATCATGTAATTGCACGGCCAGTCCATTCTAGTCTAGAAGGTTTCATTCCACGGTGGACCCAATAGAAAATGGCCACGAAGACATGCTTATCTGGATGTCCACCATGGAATTTTCATGTAATATGCATGGCCACCGTGGAATTTTCATGTAATATGTGCTTATATACATTTATTATTCTTAGATGGTGAATTTATATGCATTTATTATTCTTTTCTTTATCAGCCTTTAATGACTTCTACTATATATGGTGTAGTCATTTTTTTAAAGAACAATAATGATAATGTTGACTGTAAAATATCAACCCAAACAAGGGAGGATTAAAATATTTGCACAGACATGACACAACTTGAGGCCCTATCATCAACAAATCATGTCGGTCTACCTTAGTAAGTATTATTTATGACTATACCATGAATATTCTTAGGGAATTGATTTTAGGAAAAATAAATTAAGGAAATAAAATTATACAAGTATGGTAATACTACTATTGTAATGTACCTACTTGTATTTATCGTGGAAAAAATTACCTACTTGTATCACAAAGTTTCATTGTAGTGTGTTGCATCAAATTATGTATGTTGGTGTCCAACTCCCAACTCCATAAGGCTCCATAAGGCTCAATTGCAGGATTGCAACATTATGGAGTCTGAGGTGGCGAGGTGGTCTATCATCTAAAGAATTGTCAAAAAAGACACTACAACATTCTCAAAGCAGTGTCATTGTAGCTATTTGTATCAAATTTTGGAAACCAATTATGGATAGCTAATATGCAAACAAGGGTTATATGTTATTGTCCACCTTTCAGCTCCATAAGGCTCAATTGTAGGATTGCAACATCACGAATTCTGAGGTGGTGAGGTGGTCTATCATCTAAAGAATTGTCAAAAAAGACACTACAACATTCTCAAAGCAGTGTCATTGTAGCTATTTGTATCAAATTTTGGAAACCAATTATAGATAGCTAATATGCAAACAAGGGCTATATGTTAGTGTCCACCTTTTAGCTCCATAAGGCTCAATTGTAGGATTGCAACATCGTGGATTCTGAGGTAGTGAGGTGCTCTATCATATGAAGCATTGTTAGAGTAGACACCACAACATTTCTTAGAGCCTTCATTACAAATAGTCAAAGCCTTCATAGTGGCGAAAACTGTAATCCCTAGCAAAGACATGGACTAATAATAACACCAAAGAAAAAAACAAAAACAATCATGAAATTGTTATTAAAGTGGTGAAATTTTTGTATGGGTACCAAGACTTATTTCCTAGAGAATTCAATGAAATGTGATGTATGATATGCTCTTTGGAGAATGAAAAATTGATTCGAAGGAAGGAGTGAAATTAGTAAAGAAAAAATATTAGAGATTAAACTCTATATTAAGGAGAAAGTGAAATAGGAATTAGAAATAATGATTGAAGAATACATATATCAATTACAATTAAAAATAATGTTTTTTGATAAATTAAATATGTGAAATAGGAGTTAGAAATAATGTTGAAGAAGAAATATATCGATTATAATTAAAAATAATATTTTTTGATAAATTAAATATAATAATATTGGAGATGAGAGATTTTTATTTTTATTATTTCTTTGATGTAGTTGCTACCAAAATTTGAATGTAAATGACAAAAGTAATTTGAATGTTAATGATAAAATTAATTTCAATGTTAATTGGGTTATATTTGAGATACATTTAAGAATTAAAAATGCAATTTGAATTAGATAGAATTTGGTCATAATTTATGTTGTGTTTTTTTGGAATGAATATATCATCTTGCTGAAATATTTCTATTAAAAAAATTAAAGGTTAAATTTTCTAAACATAGTATTATGTATTTATAGAATATTGTATTTCATTTAAATTTGGAAAACAATGTTTTTACTATTTTCTTGAATGTCTAGTTATTAGAAAGATTCTCTATTTGATTACATTTGTAGGTGGCATATATAGATGCCCTTAATTGACTACATTTTTGGTGGCATACATAATTTCATTTTTTTTAAACTCTCCTTTATCCTCAAAATCTTTGAGATCTTTACCAACTTCTTAGAAATGCCAGTACATCTAGACTGGTTAACCTAATGCCACATGTCATATAAAGATGTAACAAAAAGCATATTTCATATATGAGACTTACAAGATGTAAGCTAGTGTAGTCATCTTATTTCACTAAACAACAACTAGTGTTCTTGTGGATAGAAATCCAAGTGTTGTGAGTGATGGAGTTATCAAAAACTTAGTCTAAAAGCATACTTTGAATTGAATAAAATCAAATAATAGGATAAGAACAAAAACCTTTCCTTATATAGTCCATTCACATTTTGCAACTTTCACCTAAGTTGTAGGCCATGATGAAGAAGATTACCTTATACAATGTAGGATTTGCATATTTACACCAACACTTTTCTCAATCACAACAAATATCGAGATTCATATGTTCATGCATTGTCCAACAATGCATCCAAATAGACAAGAACAAGATTGTTGCCATGACAAGTCTGCATGAAATTTGTAATCAAGACTGAAGTTTAAGTGGTCCCCATAATCATGTGTCATCAAGTGTTGTACTTTTATTTTCAAGCTAGTTCACTTAAAGAACAATAATATACCTCCATGTTTACTTAGTCTCTTGTATAAAGTCAATTAAAAGACATCAAGGTCTAAAGTCTATACCACACATGTCTAGGTCAATTTCCTCTCTAACACAATCTTCAATTTGTCATTTTTTCCTTGACATAGCTCTACCATTATTTTCATGTCTAGGTTAATTTCCTCTCGAACACAATCTTCAATTTTTCATTTCTTCATTCACACAACTTTATGATTTATATTGTGGATAATCAAACACATTTCCTTGTGGTTTTATCCAACTATGGGCATAAAAATGCATTCCATGCTACAAGCAACCTTACAAAAAATATTAATAAAAATAACCAAGAAATAAATTGCATTAGTATTTCTTTAGCTTTGATTTTCTTTCTATATACACGATTCTCAATTTCTTTTCATGGTTCATTCATATTATGAAGTAAACAAAATGCAATCTACACGTGTATTCATTTTTTGAAAAATTTTCATTTTTAGTTTATGTTGCAAAAAGAAAATCAAATATGATCCACACGTGCACATTGTACTTTCATAATCATATTTTCATTTTAAACTACATGTATAGCATTGAATTATTACTTTCCAAAACAATATAACCACACACACACACATATAGTCAACATGTTCTTCCAAACTCCGCATGGAGATCTAATACATCAAATAGCATGGCAAAGACATGGTAGTAGCATATTGAATCCATGGTTATCATGTACCCTTCCCAAAGGCATTCAATTTCCCCATACTCTTTATTACATGCCCAAAGTCTCATATTTTCCTCCATAGCTACCATAAGTGCTTGAGCAACAAGACCAAGTGGGTTGCTCCACTCATTGACTATGGTGTTATCCATGGCTATCCATCTTGGGTTTCACAATGCCTTGTGGACCAAGTCCTTGGCTTGATCACGATATCTTTAAGAATATATATTAAGAAACCTTCTATCAATGACTTTCTTACTTCACCTATCAAAGACAATTCTTCGGAGCTTGACACTTCAAACTTAATGCATGGATGTAAAACATATGTAGAATATATGTAAGTCTAGATAAGACAAGCCTCCAATACGAGTATGGTGACCTTTTCACTAACACATTATGATCATCATCACCTTTATCCTTGACCCTACCTCTTCTCCCACTTTTCATCTACACCTGAAATTAGGCTTTTTTAAAGGCTACTCAAGAAGATCCTTTTACATCACTAACTCGTGTGATATTAAAAAACAAACTTACCAATATCTTAAAGTCTTTGGGAAATTGTCCAGGTTCAGTGATTACACATTTTTCCTAAAACTTCTTGGTAGTACATCAAGCTCAAATACAACAATCTAAGCCTCTCTTCTTGCAACACGTGAAGTGTACTTAACATGGTACGTTAAAATATTTAATATGCATCTGCTGTCGTTGTAGTATAGTGGTAAGTATTCCCGCCTGTCACGCGGGTGACCCGGGTTCGATCCCCGGCAGCGGCGAATGTATTGTTACTTATTTTTTGGCAGGTCAAATGCTGATAAATTAAATTCAATTGCATGTTCCTGTTGCTGCTCCGTAAAACACCAACTCTTCAACTTTCCATTGGGTTAGTTCGATTCATTTCATTCTCCTAGTTTCGAATTAGTACTCTAATTCATTGTCTTCGCTCTATTGTGTTTATATTATATTCGCTCTATTTTGTTTATATTATATTTTATTTTATTGGCTCTACAAATGTTTCCACTTCATTTTTATCATGCTATTCCATTGAAAGGGGAAGGTGCAAATCGGAGTAGTTATAAATCCCCACAAAAACTAAGACTCAAAATCGAACAAGTGTTCAATTTGGCTCATCAATAAGGGAAGCAAGGGGCTTAGGAAATGAAGCTTCATAGATTAGACTACAAAAATTTGGGTGAAAAACATGTAGTTTTGAAATATCGCATGGGCTCAGTTAAAAAGGTAATGATTAATAATTATTATTAATCATCATCAAGTTTACAATGTACACTTAAGTTTACATTGCCCACATGCAAATATTGGCAAATGAAATGCATGACATAGAAAATATTGGAATCAAATTACTTGATGAGAGAAGCAAAGAAGATGGGGACTCAACCAAAATCTCGAACTAGTATTTCATAATGTCGTCTTGATTGCTCTACCTTGATTATATTATGTGAAAATACATTAAGTGTGGAGAGTTTTTTTAGTGAATTAAATTTTTGGTTTAAGTTGAAATAAATTTAATTGTGTCACTAATATTTTGGTTCATGTTGTGATTGGGAATTATTAGGTTTGTTAAATTGGATCATACCAATTCAACGATGTTATTAAAATCACCATAAAATCCATTTTATTAGAAACTTTATACAATAGAAAAAAACATATTTAGTTGATTAGAAAGGCTTCTCGTATGCCTCAAAGTGCAAAAGGGAAGATGTATTTTTAATCCACTTTGTAGGGAGTGGAGAAAATGGGAGAATTGATGATCGAAAGTTTTCCATGGATATCAGGGTGAAATGAAAGATCAACTCCTTTGAAGCTCTGTAAAAAGTCAAAATAAGAACTAGGACACTCCAACATACTAGGTGATATCGAAATGTCAATTTTGCAACAGATCTTCATGGGATCAAAAAAAAGAGGGGGCAAAGCAATTTTGATAAGTCGTCTACTTGTCACAAAGAAAAACAAAAAATCCATTTCTCAAAACACTCCACAACTGTGACAAAGAAATGAAAATTGATTTTGGAAAAGGCATTGAAGCTTTGGGAAGATTGACTTCCAGAGCTTCCTCATGGGTGGCGGGGAAAAAATAAATAAGTGCCTTCCAGGATTCCCTGTGACACAAACGATAAATCAAAAAAGACAAGTTACTTCAACGCCCACATTATTAGTGATATTCCATAACTAGAATAAGGTAAATATAATATTATTGCATTTCCTTTGAGATTTATTCTTCCCATTCCTTTTCACGCTCTAAAAATCTTGTTCCTTCACTTCTCTTTTCGTTATCTTAGTTTATGTGAATTGTAGTTTGGTATGACAAATTCAAAGTATGGCATTCAATTACCATATTATGTGGAATGTCTTTTAGAAGAATTATCAACGAAGAGTAATATAGAGCCAACTAAAAATGCAACCAAAGAGAGGTTACCAAGGCTAGGAGAACAACCTGCATTGAGTCTCCTCATAGATATTTTGCATTGGACTATCAGAAATCTCATTGCATTCATTATTTACAAGGAAAAACTAAATTAGTGGCTCCAAGCACTCCTTTTCCAAGATCTTTGACCCATAGCTCCATGGTGGGATTTCAACCTACAATGTAAGGCTACAACAAAGGGTCACCTATTAGAATTAGTGTTAGTGGATTTTTAGTCATGTGTTCAACTCCTTGCTCTAGAAAGGTTGTTATAAAATTTGAATAGAGTGATTTTTGTGCCCATTATTTGGTAAGCATAAAAATCCCATTGATAAATAGCCTAGAAATTTAAAATATACACGGGACACCTAGTGATAATGCTAATACTCATCTAGTAGTAGGTAATTTTTCCTCTACAATAACGTCCCTTCAATGGTGCCACAGTCCACAAGAGGATGGGAGGGAAAACTAATGCAATGAGAATTTCAATAAACAAATTGTCCTATTCCCGAAAAATCCTTCCTTAGTAGTACAAACATAGTGGAGTGCGCAGTGGAAGAGAACCCAATTCTATTGTTCCTCTTATTAGGGTATAATAACAACAACCCAATGTTGTGTCATCTTCATGGATAATTTTCCAACATTTGCACTCAAACATGGTGCCATCATCCATTATCAAGAGTAGTACCCAACATTTGGCATGTTGTAACAATGGATCCAAGACCATTATGATAATGGTGTCCTCAACATTTGTTGGTGGTCCAGATTGGCACCACATCAATCGGGAAAAATGTTGATAATGATGGTTAAGATAAATAGGTATTCCTAAGAAGATTCAACAACATTTTCTCTTTTCTCTTATCTATTTTAGTAGAATCATTCTAGACGAGAAGAAAATGATATCATGCATCCCACAGACACTTAACAGTCACTACAGAGATCCAAGAAGACTCAGCAAGCATCAAATCCCACCCATCAAACACCAAACCCAACAAACAAGCAAAGAATGTTGATGTACGCGAATGTTCAAGGAAATAGAGTGTATGTACACATCTTGCAGAGGGATAGCATGCGTATATACGTGTCTGTCAAGCCAAAAACCGCGTATATGTTTTAAAAACAAGGCCATGCAAGGGAGGAGGCTGAAAAACTCAGAACCAGAGTGAACAGAGGTTGTCAAGTATTGATACGACAAGAAACGCAATAGGAACGAGAGCAATATAAGGAGAAAAATACTCCAAACCCTAAGAAGGAAGATTCAATCCCCAGTATGGTCTCTAATTCTGTTACGAGGATAATCTCTCTATGGCTAGGGTAAACTACAACAGACATAAATGACTGCAAAAATCAACTCTATTCTCAAGTATGTTATATAAATAAATGTGCTAGAAAGACAAGATAAAAAGGTCTACCTCGTCCAGACATTCGATGAAGTCCACCGTTGAGCACTTGACCCAAAGAAATATATCTGCAACTAGTCCTCAACAACCAAGAAAAGAAAACATATGGTGAAAAAAATTGATGTTAGCACATTCAATAGTATAATCCATTAATAAACATGAAAAATGGGCCCATGGAACAGTAATTCAAATATTTGCAAGATATCAATTCGACGGGAAAAGAGTATTTCTATTAATATATGATTAGTAGAAGTGAAAATGTTACAGACTTCTGTGTCGACACGGTTCAGAACCGAGAAACTAAGTTCCTTCCAGCTGGGCCTCCACCACTTCAACCCTCCACTAAAGGCAAGCTCATAATAGAGAAACAATGAGCTTCTCAATCAATAAGGGAAGAGATTGGGGGCTGAACAAACTCAATACGAAGTAAATAATTTCTCCAGAGCAACTTTGCTCTCAAAGTTGAATTATTTCTCATCTTTTCCATAGCTCGTTATCAACCTATTTATAGCCTTCAAATGGAACTGAAGGGCCGAGTCAGAACGTTTCCAGTATATGGAAGGAAAAAGATCATAGATCTCGTATCGTGACATGGAAACCTGACATTAATTTTCATTTTTGGGCACAAATCCTGATGTACGTCGGTTGTAGTGGAGCAACATGCATACACGCATGTTGTATAGTAGGCAAGGTGCGTACATGTGGAAAAATATGTATTTTTAGCTCTGGAATTTACAAACAGGGATGATAAGTCTGCATAGGGAAATGGAAAAATGTCTTCTGTGAAAGATTGCATAGGGTGAGGCAAGTCTTTCTATAACAACAAGAAATGTTTATGTGGCCCCACATACTATTGAATGCTACAAATGCCACAACTAAGGTCATATAGTCTGAAATTGTAGAAGTGTAATAGTGCCATCCATGAAGAAAGAAACATATATTAGATACACAAGGATTTGGAAAAGGAAAGAAAAAGAAGAAAAACAAGTGAATAGAAAACATGTCCTAGAAATCACAAGACATACAATACTTCGAGAAAAGTAGGTGAAAGAAGAACAAACTCCAAAAATTACAAGACTTGACATAGTTAGAGAAAGACAAGGAAAGCAAGGAAAATAAGAACAGGTTTCAAGAACCACATTGTCAGAATCCACAACAGAGAAAGATCATAATAAAGAGCAGCTAAATAAAGAGCAAATCCCAGAGATCACAGGATTTGCAGTAGTACAAGAAAGAAAAGAAGAACAAATGAATCAAGAATAGGTCCGAGAAATTGTACTTTCAGGAATTGTAGTTCAAGATGAATC
>SNQJ01S0140425.1:34614-50100 GCA_010110895.2 Picea sitchensis | reverse complement strand
TGACCAGGCAGGGAAAAATATGCATAATTTATACATACAAAATATGTAATTTTACAAAGTAGATATTTATATTTATACATACGAAATATATACTTTTATACAGTATGGGGATGAGATTTTAAAGAGCATGGATGGAGCCATCATAGCATAATTTGTCATTTTTTGGATGGCGGGTTCTCGAGATGTGGGGCTGAAAATTGGGGTTTTGTTGTTCCATTCCCTACAAAAAATCATTGATGGTTCTGTGATATACCAATTGACAATCAGTCTTGGGCACAACTTCAATTTCAAGGGCCTTATATCAAAGAAAATTAGCATTCTCGTAATTTTTCTTACATACGGTCGTGGACAAGAAAACACAAAAAAATAGTAGTGATGCATGTTACATAGTTTAGTGGAGAAAAGCACCAAAAAAACTAGCATTGTCGAATTAGCTTTCCTTAAAAGAAGGGCTCTTGGAGAGAATAAATTGAAATTTATAAAATTAAAGGTCCCTCGAGAGAATAAATTATACATACCAAAGATGTAATTTTAAAAAGCAGATATTTACTTTTATACATACGAAATATGTACTTTTATAAACTATGGTGATGAGATTTGATAGAGCATGGACGGAGCCCTGAATCCATAGTTAGTCAGTTGTTGGATCGCGTGTTCTAGAGTTGGCGGGATGAAAAATGGGCCTCTGTGGTTTCGTGGCCTACAAAGAACACCCAGAGTTCGGCGATATACAAATTCACAACCGGAGTTCGGACTATTTGAATTGTAAGGGCCTCTGTCAAAAACATTCTAAAGGACACGTGGTATCAGAAAGGAAGAGAATTGAAATAAAATAAACATAATGTCCTCACATTCAGCATAGTTGAAGAGAAAATGGTAGCAACACATAAATATATGAGAAGACAAAAGAATAGTTTTATTTCGAATATATGGAAAAAACAAGACTTTGTTACATATTCATGGAAATTTAAATGCATTTGTCATATAGACTGGGATTGGGGCTCCCATTGACCATAAGAGAAATATGTACAAGAAATAGGACTGGAATATAAAAATCGATTTTTTCACTTCCCTTGTTCCAACAATAGATAATATGCAAATATTTCTGGTCAATGCACAATTTAATAACAAGTCAACGATTTATCGATCGCTATAGTCCCTCTTTGCCTACGACAGGACTATGACTATACACCTACAGGCATGGTACATATAAGTAATGTTGGTATTTTCTTGTTGATACATATTCCTGTTGATTTTCGTGGCTAACTCGCTTCAATAACTAGATTGATAAACAAAGAATGTATAGGAATGTTCCAAGAAGGAAATTTTATATTTGCTTGCTAATGCATTTTCCTGTTGGATTTCGTCGGGCACCCACTTCAAGTTCTTTTCAATATAGCTTCTCAAGGGGGCGGCATTGATGTCATTCCGAATTTCAATGCTGAAAAGTTCATTTTCTAATTCGATTAGATCAATAGAATAATTACACAGAAACTGATGAATGTCTCCTTTCTGCATCGAATAGCGGACCAACCAGTTGTCCACGTCTTCCTCATCATATTCAAGAACCCTGTAAATTTTTTCTAGAGACAAGGCTTAAAAATTATCAAGTTGTCTATTGAAATCTTTCTTGGTTAACGTCAATGAGTTGACGATTAAGATGGGGTGATGGAAGTTGTTTGTCCTTCTAACTAAGTCTATTTTGGCCACTATTGTGACTAATGTTTCTTTCTTTGATATTGTTTGCTCACATGACTGGACAATGAGATACATGTTCTTCTCATTTTCTTTACAACATGCTTCTAATTGAATGAGTCGTTTTGTGGACGGGAGCCCATGTTGTCTTCTTATTGTTTCTATCATGTTGTTGACATGAAAGGCAAAACAAATGACCATGTGAAAATACAAAGTTTTTTCATTTTTTAAATCCATCTGCAGAATTTGGAACAAGTTATGTGCCTTGCTTCCCACCAAATCCATATTTTGTGATGTTTCCCAGGTCTTAGTGATCAGTTCCATTCTTTTGTTGATATTTTTCTCCACATATCTTCTACAGGATGCAGGAAGCTGCAGGAGCCTTTTAGATTTGCTGCAGGGGTGCAAGGAATCGAAGGTATGGCTATTGCCCAAGGACTGTCAAGCAATGGCAGAGGAAACAAAACTACCTCTAATTATTTAATCCGGTCCTTTAGTTTGGCATTCTTGACCTCAATGAGTCGAACATATTCATGAAGAGCATCTTTGGTTGCCATGTGAAGTTGAGAGATTTTCAATGCCTGCATATTGGCAAGGTGAAGTTCTGAATGATGTTTTCTTTACTTATTTTTGACATCTTTTTTTTCAATAACTATTTTTTGTTTATTCGCTTTCAAAAACAACAGTTTGGAACACAAAGGATTCATGTTCATCTAAAATTTCGGTATCAGCTATGTCCATTGGGAAGCCATGTTGAATTGGGTCTCCGGGCTGATCAAGGTTGCAGAATATGCAATCCAGATCAGGATGAAGGTCCATGTTTTTACCCTAAATTTCAGGCTCGTCCTCCTCCCCTGCAATTCTTTTTCCCTTTTCCTGCGCCGGAAGCTTGCCAGAACTATAAAATTTATGATGGACTATTAATTTCTAGACCTCGTGCAAGAATATGTTCAATGCATTTTTACAAAACTGTTGTGGAACTGCCCCCAGTACTTTACTCTGTACTTCACGTCCTTCTCCAACAACTTTCTTCCTTGTAACTAGGATTTTCTAATTCAGACCCACATGCAGGAGAGAACTTGTTGTATTACTATGCACAGGAGAAGGAACAACTTGAATGTAGCGGCTCCCATTGGACTATTTTATGATAACTGAATCGTTCTGTGATATCAGTGGCATGTGCTTATCCATAGAAGAGTGTTGGAAACTTCATTTCCTCAGTGAATTTGTCCTTGAATATTCCAACTGGAGGTTGCGCCTTAGCAGGTGCAATTTCAGTAATCTTGTCTTGCAAATCATGAATACAATGTGAATCGGTGAATCCATGCACCAATGTCTCAACACGCATTTCATTCTCTGATTCATCACTTGTATCAAATTCAATAGGATTTTCGAAAGTGTCTACATAGTTGCTATTCTCTTCTGCAAGAACATTGTTCTAGTTGTCATTTATACAAATTCTCTATGCTTTGTACAGGGCCCTTGAACATAATTCCTTTAATGCTTTCATAACAGCATGCACACGCACTTTGCCTGTCTGATATGAATTTTTGTATCGCAAGCGTCTTTTCAGAGCTACAAAAATTGTCACTGTATTGTTAATGAATTGTGGCAATGGTCTTTGTACAACATCTACTTGAATAGGCACATTAATAATTGATCCTGTTAAGCCCATCTGGAGTCGTTTATAGCCGCAAGGCCTCATTCTAGTAAATGCAATTCAGAGAGAGACAAGTCTCTCCTCAAGTTCCGTAAGCTCACTTACATCTAGTAGTGGTGTATTATATCTTATTTGGCCAGGGGTTGGAAGCTGTGGTAGTTTTCCATGTTGAAGCAACTGTTTTCATGGAAGAAAAAATTTTCCACTGGAAAATGTTTTATCGTGCGCTATCAACTGGAAGTAATTTGCTTGCAAAGCAGCCGTGAAAGACTTGTTGTTTTTTGATAAATTCAGTTTCTCACAAATTGCACATGCAATGGAAGGTGTATCTTTAATTTCTTTCATGTACGTCTGTGTTGCATTTTTCTTTCGCAAGGAAGTATGGGTAGAAATTGTTTCCTGGTTTTCATTGCCAGTAGTCCATGGTGTTGCTTCTAGCGCATGAAATGTGATGGTTGCATGACCATTCTGGGATATGTTAGCGCACATGTTTTTGTTCTTTTCTGCATGGAAAAGTTTCTTTAGATTGTGATATGTGGCTTTCTCTCTAATAGGAAGAGTGGCAATGTATTTCTTTCTCTTGCGCATGATCTTTTTCAATTTGTGGTAACTTAGTCTACGTTTCTTTCCCAAGGGCATGATGAGATGATGGAAATTGGGATGAATTTCTCTCTGACCCAGGTGTTGATATCCTAGCCTATGTTTTTTGTTCAAGGCGAATTTGAGACATAGTTTTTTTCAAGTTTTAATAACTTACTCTACGTTTTTTGTTTAAGCCCTATATGGGCTCATCACAACTGTCATGAATTTCACGCATCATTTTTTTTTTCAAGCCCTCCATGGCCATATCAGACCCGACAAGACTTTCATTCTCACTAAAAAGCATTCTGCGTGTATGCAGATTCCATGCGGTTTGGGTGGCATGGACATCCAACCTTGAACCAAGGATATGTCGAAGCAAAGGTTCATAATGGATATGTGTTGTATCTGTTTTCAATGAGAGGATGTCAAATGTTCGATCGTAATTTGAATCAGTAACCCAAGAATGGATAGTGCCATCTGGCAACGCCGACCATACCTGGAAATTTACTCTAAATATCATAGAAAACCATTGGAAATAGAATCTGTAACCCTCCACATTCCCTTTTTCATATGGAAGCGCCATGTTTACAAGGTATTCCTGCCAAGTTCCAACTGCCGACACATTTTCCAGGAGATATGGAAAAAGGTGTTGATGTAAGCACCTAAAAGCTTGTTGGTTGCCACCTACAATTGCATTGCAAAACAACTGCACGGTGTAAAGATGCAATGATTGCACATCAAACTCCGCTGCTACCAAACAACAAATTTCATTAAACAGACTATCTCCACAGTTGGACACAACATTTGTTGCCACCTGTAAACCATGGCTATCTATGCAATGCATAATCCATTCCCACTGCGATTCAAGGTCTTTGCAAAACAGGGACAAGTAAATATGACCTACTTCAACATTGCACATGGACATTTTTCTGTATAGGAGTGGTTCATAATGACCACTGAGACCATTGGCGTCATGGAACAAGATGCAATATGGATTTCCATAGGCACCTTTGTTGAATAGTAGATCTCTTCTTTTTCTTGTCAATGACCATATTCCAATCGATATATCGAGCCAGTTAGACAACCACCGTATACAAAATGTGTCTCCCCAGAGTCCCCTTTCATGTGCAGGTAGAGCTGCAGATGCAGACAACCACATCTTTGAAAAATATGTAGCGACGTCATGTATTCCATGCAACTGCCAAAGAAAATCATATTCCAATTCGTATTCATAGGAGTTCAATGCTTCTACATCACCATTTTTGAAATAGGCCAAGAAATAATCTATCAATCCATTGCGCAGCTCAGTCGACGAATACCAAAAATGCAGTAGAAACTGGAATGTATCGAAAAGGAAATCCCCTGTAGTATATGAGAATGCATCGAATCTAAAGAGGCCATTGCTATGCAAAGCCACGCTAATGCTACCATGTATAATGGACTGTTTATCTATTTCATAGGAAACAACATCTATTACTTCTTCCATCCCCTCAACTTTGATTTTGAAGGTGTTTGTTAGATACTTTCAGTTTGTCTGAAAACAGAGAAAAGGGGGAAAAAAAATAATAGCACCCCCCCAAAAAGGGAAAGAAAAATAGGAAAACTACAAGCCCAAAACTGGGCACAAAACATAAGAAAGAATGCAAATAAATAACACCATAAATTTACTGGGCAGAAACACAACGGGTGGGCACAGTTTTCCGACCCATAGAATAAAAGCTTTCCCTACGTCTACAACTATTTTTCGAGAACCCCTTCGCATTACAACTTTCCAAACAACTATGAATGTCGATGCCGCCATATGAATATGCATGGTTTCCAGGAACATAAATTAAGAGCACAGACAAAGATGGTCTGCAACGTAATTTGGATCTAGGGACCCCCACCATTGAAAAACAACAACAGGAAACTTACCCGTCAACGAGGGATGACAAGAGGCCAACCCCGAAAACTAGAAACCGCAATAATAGGTCGAACAACTTGGAAAGTTGAAGAACAACAAACCAGTGAACAATGACGAAGATGTCCAACTGCAGTTGCAGGACCTCAACTTTGCAAAGTTGAATCAAACAAGAACAACAATCCTGGAATGAAGTAGCGAAGAAGCATACACCACTAAGGCAACGATGTCGACCATTAAAAAAAAAAAAAAAACTGTATCCCAACGCATTTGCACAATAAAAATTCAAACTGTCAGGTAAACACTTAAGACTGCCAGGACCACCCAAGGGCCTATCCCTGTACAAACATTCAAGAAAAAATGCAGCGTGGCATATCTATTCTCTCGAAACCCGCAACAATAAAACAAAAAACAGACATACTAATATGGTAAAAAATGTATTTTACCTAGCAGGAATTGCTAAAGGAAACATTCGAACTAATGCTAGCATTAATCCACCTTCGACCATTGCATAAGAAAATATATGATTCTAAAATACCATATACGATGAAATACTTTGGATATGCCAAAATATATAACATTAGGAATAGCGAAGCCGAGAAAAAGACCTCCAATCCATTGTCCAATCACATCTTTACAAACATGGTACTTTTTATTATATAAAAATCGACGGAAGATGTCCGACTACCATCAAAAAAATGGAACAAAAATGTATTCCAACGCACTTGTACAATAAACATTTAAGACTGCCAGAGTTGTTAGGTAAACACTTAAGACTGTCAGGACCGTCTAAGGGCCTAGCCCTGTTCAAGCATTTAAGAATAAATGCAGCATGGAAAGCCTCCTCTCTCGAAGCACACAACAATAAAGCAAAAATCAGACATAGTAATATGGTAGACAATGTATTCAATCCAACAGGAAATGCTTAAGGAAACATTTTAACTAACGCTAGCATTAATCCACCTTCAACCAATGCATAAGAAAATATATGATTCGAAAATACCTTATACGATTCAAATACTTTGGATATGCTAACAAATATAATATTGGGAATAGCGAAGCCGACAATAAGACCTCCAATCCGTTGTCCAATCAGATCTTGACAAACATGGTACTTTCTATTATATAAAAATCTATGTTTTCACTTCCCTTGTTCCAACAATAGATAATATGCAAATATTTCTGGTGAATGCACAATTTAATACCAGGTCAACGATTTATCGATCGCTATAGTCCCTCTTTGCCTACGGTAGGGACTAATAAAGAGTATTAAGATAAATGAGAATTGTATTTTCGATGTTTTTGGATGTTTTGAACATTGTATAAAAATACAGTTCATTATAAATATTTTTTACTTTATTTATTGAATTGAATTTTTTATTTAAAAAAAATATTATTTTTATAAATTTTTATTTAATTTATAATATATTAGAAATTATATTTAAAATATGCTTATAAATATTTTTTGCTTTATTTATTGAATTGGGTTTTTATAATTTTTTTATTTAATTTATAATATATTATAAATTATATTTAAAATATGGTTATGGTTGTAAAGTATTTAATGTACAAGTAAAAATAAGTTATATAAAAAATAAGAAACTTAACATTATTTCAAGTAATATGGTAACATAAAATATGGTAGTATAAAGTCGTTAATTTTTTATTAAACAAATAAAAAAGGAAGAGAGATATTTTGACAAAATAGGGATATTATGAAAAAACTATCACATCTAAATTTGAAGAGAAATGGTGATGTAATAATGGGACAAATAGCAAAAGTGATAATAAAAGAATTTATCATCTTTGTGATATTAATAGGGATTAGAATGAAAACACTCATGCATATGTTTATATTGAATCTCAATTTCATAATAGTTGTAAAACTATCAATTTTCATAACTTGTTAATTTACCAAAGCCAAATATATTTAGGAAGCTTCTCTCTAATATTTTTCATTGTAGAAGGATTGGTGTAAGCTAATGCTTCCCTCTCGTGACATGTTAGCTGCAATGGTAATTTGGAAAAACAACAATCTATTGACTAGGAGGACTTATTAGAGATACATGTACAACTTAGTAAAATATGTTGTAAAATGATGAAACATAGGAATGAATTAACTTCCAAAATATTGTAACATCTCGCTCTTGTGCACACTGAGAAAACTTATTCTTTGAGGACACTTGCTCGCAAGTGATCCAGATTATTATACTTTTGGGCATTTGATTATGATTATGAGGCGTTATGAATTGATAACATGTTATTGTGTTGCATTGCCATAGACAGGTGTTATTAACTCGGTTTTCCTGAGTGTGCAAGATGTTGGACCTCGAGGATGCAGAGGCATCGATGAAACCCCTTGGAATCCAGATCGAGTCAGGGAGTGGACTATTGGGGTTGCAGATGTAGTAATGGTTAATGTCGAGGTTGATAGGGGAGCACTAATATTTTTTAGATGATATTGTTAAATGAGAATTTAATCGTTTTAAGATGCTTCGTTCCTGTCTTATTTCTAAGGGATTAAATTTTAAGTTAAAAGGTAAGAAAGAAATTGTTCTTGTTGATATCAACTTGGAAAAGTTAAGTTTAGTTGATTTTTGAGCAATAATCAGTTGATAGGAAGGGTAGAAGATGCTCAAAGTTGTTATAATTGAACAATAATTATGATTGGTCGCATCAATTAATCACTTGAGCTTGTGCTATTATTGGGTTTTAGGCGCGTATGTTAGGGGATGATTGTATTCTATGCTTCGGGTCGAATTGGTGTGGCGGGTGGTTAGCTATTGTCAGACCTTAGGTGACTGCCTTGTAAGAAACAAGAAATCTATCTTGTTCCTTGCGCAATTTAAATTATTTCAATCGTAGCTATCCTGCGTCCTTTCCAGTTGGTTGTTGAGTGCTTCATTTATCGTTTCGTCTAATGTTGACATTGAATTTGGGACTTTTGGTGTTTGGATCGTGTCGCAGTTTAAGGTTGATTGATTGTTGCGGCTTAGTTACAATCACGCTTGTCTCCAGGTGGCAACATTATTCCTTGTGATTGGGTCATTACGCGCATGACCAATAAGGGCGCGTGTTGACTAGGCCTCGGGTCCAGTGCTTCCCGATGTGGCCGCCATTCATTGTAATTGATGTTGGCACCTGGGTTGTAACACCTTCATGTGTTGGGTATGGTGTGCCTTGGAGGTTCCATTGTTTGGTCTTCAAGACCACTATGTCGAGATTATGGATGTAGTCCCTTAGCTTGTAGGCATGGTCATGTTGTGTCGGGCGGGTAGTCATTTTATCTGTTGTTTTACGCATGCTTCACCCCGTTTCTCTTGCACTAGTGCGTGGAGTCGTAGTTGTCTAATGCTTGATATGCATACTTGTGTTCATCGCCAGTCCGTGTGGTTCAACCGTTTATCATCGCTGCCTTCTTGCCTAAAATAAAAAAAATAAATCACTTTCTTCTTTGCTTGTTGTCATAACAACAAGAGATGTTACATATGGTATCAGAGCAGGTCCAACCCTACGACTGTGGATCCCCAGGATTTCCACTGCAGTAAACCCGTGAGTATTAATCGCTGCGTTAATTAAAAACCTTAACGTGTCCATGAGGTGATCGCATTTGGAGGACACCTCAGATGTTCACAACGAGGTGCCATGGAAGGAGGTGCGACGCCTCTAGAAGTTCCCACACCCTAGGAATTGAACCCCCAAGGGGAGGAACAAGTGCTTGGGATGGATTCACTTGTGGTAAGGGATGAAGATGTTCTGACAAGGCCCTTCTAGGTAATGTTAAGGGCCTTGATTCACCATCGGTACTTAGATGAGGCCAAGGCACCTGTACCCGTGAGGTTCCACACCGCGCCCCAGCTAGTACCAATAAAATCCACCGAGAACTCGAGAGAGTTGAGTTCTCGAGTCCACGAGTGTCGCGTATGACTATGTCGTTTAGTCATGGTTG
The DNA here is from genome assembly GCA_010110895.2 of Picea sitchensis. Lineage (NCBI taxonomy): Eukaryota > Viridiplantae > Streptophyta > Pinopsida > Pinales > Pinaceae > Picea > Picea sitchensis. The sequence continues at coordinate 40,314 of SNQJ01S0140425.1, read as the reverse complement.
TAGAGCAAGGCGTTGTGCTTCACGCTTCACGATTATGACCTCCATCATGAAGGTCTACATGGTGGTCTTTCAATTGAAGGGGCACACTCTTCTATGGAGGAATACACTCCTGCCACATTTGAACGTGGTCATCAACGACGTGTCATGGGAACTGTTCGTAGAACGGTTCCACGAGAGGTATCTTCTGAGGAATTCATCGAGCGTCAACTCAATGAGTTCAAATTCCTTACGACAGAGCGGTCATACAGTGCCTGAATGCAAGGCCCATTTTGTGGAGTTTCTTCAGTATGCTCCGCACATTAATACCGAGAAACTTAAGGTCAACAGGTTCTTGTTTGGCCTTAATGTAAGAATATGTGCAAAGGTTAGGATTTTGATTCCTAAGACCTTGCATGATGTCATCCAGAAGGCCCTCATAACAGAGGAGGAGGTTATCAGCGGAGGTCAGAGCAGGACTCCAGTGAGACCATTAGAGCAAGTGTCATATGGTGCATAACAACATCAGACAACATCTAGGCATATGCAAAGATATCATGGCTTCCAGAGAGGATCCACTTTCACTGCACCACGGTGACCAGCACCTCAGCAGTAGACTCCTTACCATCGCTGACCAGACCCTTAGGTTATGATAGATCCTGATGCTATCGAGATTCCATTCTAGTGCATTGCTAAAAATAATTGAGGTAAAGGAAATCGAACATGATGAGTTAGCTTTGTAGAGATGGCTTCGGGCACCAAACAAAAGGTTGGAGGGAAGGTTACAGGCTATACCCTTAACCTGGGAGAGTTTGTCACTAGGTCCAACCTATACGTCATGATATTAGGATCTTATGATGTTGTAATCAGTATGGACTGGTTGGAATCACATGAGGCGATACTCAACTATAAGAAAAAATGGTTGAGATTGGTCGATGATGAGGTATCGAGACGCATGATTGTGGGATGGAACCAAAGAGTTTCCCTGAGGTTCCTCTCTTTCTTGGAGCTATGGAAGATCATGCACAAGGGATGTAATCCTTGTGTTAAATGAGAATGGAGTAGCGAAAGGTCTAGAACACCTTTCAGTGGTGAGAGAGTTTGCAGACGTATTTCTGGAGGAGTTACCTAGGATTCCGTCGGAGAGGAAATTGGAGTTTACCATAGATCTGACACCGGAGACTGCATCGATAGCAAGAGTGCCTTATCAGATGTCAACCCCAGAGTTACAAGAGTTGAGAATGAAACTAAAGAAGATGTTGGACCTAGGACTTATACGTCCAAGTGTATCACCATGGGGTGCATCTGTTATATTCATATGAAAGAAGGATGGGTCGTGGAGGCTCTACATTGACTACCATCAATTAAACAAGACAACGATCAAGAATCAATATCCGTTGTCGAGGATTGATGATCTGTTCCATCAAATGAAGGGGGAAACAGTGTTCTCAAAGATCGATTTGCGATTAGGGTATCACTAGTTATGGATCAAGGAGGATGACATCCCTAAGACCACCTTTAAGATGAGGTTTGGACATTATGAGTTTACTATTTTACCATTTGGACTGACAAACGCCCCAGGGGTATTTATGAGTTTGATGAATGGGGTGTTCCACGAGTACTTGGATAAGTTCGTCCAAGTATTCATTGACGATATTTTTATTTACTCTCGGACGACGGAGGAGCATGACGAGCACTTTCACTTGGTACTACAGTGTCTGCGAGAGCACAAATTGCATGGAAAGTTGTCCAAATTCTCATTTTATCAATCAAATATTCACTACTTAGGGCATGTCATCTCTGACGAAGGTATCGTCGTGGATCCAGAAAAGGTCGAGGCTATTATGGAATGGCCTGTGTTGATGAATGTCCCGGAAGTGCGTAGCTTCATGGGTTTAATAGGATACTATCGATGGTTCGTCGAGGGATTTTTGAAGATAGAAAATCCAATCACGGAGTTGCAGAAGAAGAACAAGAAGTTTGTTTGGACCGAGAAATGCACATAAGATTTTCGGAGGCTCAAAGAGTTGTTGACAACAACACCGATACTAAAGGTCCTTGACATGGATGTGGACTTCTTGGTATGCAATGACTCATCCAAGGAAGGCTTAGGCATATTCTTGATGCAATATGGTCGAGTGATTGCTTACATCTCAAGGAAATTGAGAAGGCATGAGGAGAACTATGCGACGCACGATTTGGAGTTGTTAGCCTTTGTTCATGCCTTGAAGGTTTGGAGACACTACCTAGTTGGACGTAAATTTGAACTAAATATGGGCCACTGTGGACTACAAAACATCTTTACGCAAAGCGACCTGAACACACGACAACAACATTGGTCAGAACTACTTAGCGAGTATGATTTCAAGATTTCTTACATAAAAGGAACAATGAACCGAGTGGCAGATGCTTTGAGTCGGAGACCACACATATTTTCGGTGTTGCCTATTTGGACGAATCTATGTGAAATGATTCTAACCTTATAGCGCAACGATGACTGGTACAAAGAGGTCGAGGATTTTTTCGGACAAAACACAATGATGGTACCAAGATTTGAAGGATTTACGTTGGACGATGATGGACTAATGAGATTTAAAAATCGAATTTTTTACCACCGAACGACGAGTTGAGGAGTTTGATCCTAAATGAGGCTTACGGAGCAGTGTACATGGCTCACTCAGGAGTCACGAAGATGAGTTTGGACCTTAAACTCTTATGCTTCTGGAAAGGAATGAAGGAAGACATAGTCAATTATGTGGCCAAATGTCTAGAATGTTAGCAGGTAAAGGCTTAACATAGACATTTAGTAGGATTACTACAACCACACACTATTCGGGAAACGAAATGGGATATTATTTCGATGGATTTCATTGTTGGATTGCCACTGATGACAAGGATACACGAATCGATTTTCATGGTAGTCGACACTCTTACGAAGAGAGATCATTTTATTCTTGTGCATACGACATATCAAGCACCTGACATAGCTAGAGTTTTCATCAGTGAGATTGGGAGGTTGCATGGCATACCTAAGAGGATTATATATTATCGAGGATCGGTGTTTACTATACGATTTTGGACTAGTTTCCAAGAGGCCTTGGGAACCCAACTTAAATTTAGTATTGCGTATCACCCGGAGACTGACGGGCAGACCGAATGAGCAAACCAAATCTTGGAATACATGTTGCGCATGTACGTGATGGACCAACAAAATCATTGGGAAGAATTCTTGCCACTGGTAGAATTCGCTTGTAACAACAATTACCAAGCACCATTAATATGGATCCCTTCAAGTTTCTTTATGGGAGACCGTGTCAAATGCCTTCGAGTTGGGATCATCTTGAGGATAGGGTCCTGGTGGGACTGGAAGCGATCCAAGAAATGGAATATTAAATGCAAACTATAAGGCCAAGGATGAAGGAAGCGTAGGATCGACAGAAGAGTTATGTCGATGCACGTCTTGTCGACCGTAGTTACGACATGGCGATCGAGTATTTTTGTGGCTAAAAAACCACATAAGAGTTCGATCAAGTTTGGAAAAAGGGGCTAAACTATCTCCTAGGTTCGTGGGATCCTACGAGATTGTGGAAAAGAGAGGCTCGTGGCCTAATGACTAGCCTTGTCTGATTCTTGAGGCGTATGCATGATGTCTTTCATGTCTCTGTTTGAGACATTATGATTAGTGATCCTACACATGTTGGACTTGAGAACCTTGCGGGTGTCGGATGAGGGTGAGCTCATGGCTGAGACGATCCTCATCCTGGATCATTGTGTTTGATGGCTACGACGTCGAATAGTATATTAGGTCAAGGTCCAGTGGGACCACTATATTCCGCACTCGATGACCTGGGAGGACGCATATGATATGTGCCAACAGTTTCCATTTTTGTTTGATAGATAGACTTATGATACTGTGATACACATTATTTCAGCACTTATATACTGTGAAACTTCAGGACGAATTTTATACCAAGAGGGGGTGTATGTAACATCCTGCTCTTGCGCGCACTGAGAAAAAATATTCTTTGAGGATACTTGCTCGCAAGTGATCCAGATTATTATACTTTTGGGCATTTGATTATGATTGTGAGGTGTTATGAATTGATGACATGTTGTTGTTATGCATTGACATAGACAGGTGATATTAACTCAGTTTTCCTGAGTGTGCAGGATGTTGGACCTCGAGGATGCAGAGGCATCGATGAAACCCCTTGGAATCCAGATCGATTTTCATACCATTGCATACCAATACCAATACATTTTCATACCATTGCATGGAAAAGGTATGCATTGGCAATCATGTGCATACCAATGCCATACCAATACCAATACCATACCAATATCAATATCATACTATACCATACCAATACCAATACCATATCATACCATACCAATTCCAATACCATATTAATATCAATACAATACTACACCATACCAATACCAATACCATACCATACCATACCAATACCAATACCATACAATTGAATACCAATAACAATAGAAATACCACTACCATACCAATACCATACCATTGCATACCAATACCAATGCCATTTCATACCATTGCATGGAAATGGTATGCATTGGAAATGATATGCATACCAATACCATACCAATACCAATACCATACCAAAACCAATACCAATATGCATTGCCAATACCCTTATGCCTTGCCAATACCAATACCATTGCATAGCAATACAACCAATACCATTACATACCAATACCAATACCATTGCATACCAATACCAATACCATACCAATACCATACCATACCAATACCATACTAGTACAATACTATACCATACCATACCAATAACATACCAATACCAATACCATAACATTGAATACCAATAACAATACCAATACCACTACCATACCAATACCATAACATTGTGTACCAATACCAATACCATTGCATACCATTGCACGGAAATGGTATGCATTGGCAATGATATGCATACCAATACCAATACCAATATGCATTGCCAATACCCGTATGCCTTGCCAATACCCTTATGCCTTGCCAATACTAATACCAATACTATTGCATACCAATACATCCAATACCATTACATACCAATACCAATACCATTGAATACCAATACCAATACCAATACCATATCAATACCATGCCATACCATACCATACCAATACCATACCATATCATACCATACCAATAAAATACCAATACCAATACCATACCATTGAATACCAATAACAATACCAATACCACTACCATACCAATACCATACCATTGTGTACCAATACCAGTACCATTGCATACCATTGCACGACAATGGTATTCATTGGCAATGATATACATACCAATACCATACCAATACCAATACCATACCAGTACCATACCAAAACCAATACCAATATGCATTGCCAATACCCTTATGCCTTTCCAGTACCAATACCAATACCATTGCATACCAATATGGCCAATATCATTGCATACCAATACCAATACCATACCATACCAATACCAATACCATACCAAAACCAACACCATACCAATATCAATACCAATACCAATACCATACCATACCATACCAATACCATACCATACCATACCAATACCAATACCAATACCAAAACCAATACCAATATGCATTGCCAATACCCTTATGACTTGCCAATACCAATACCAATACCATTGCATACCAATATGGCCAATACCATTGCATGGCAATACCAATACCAATACCATTGCATACC
>SNQJ01S0140424.1:35439-48576 GCA_010110895.2 Picea sitchensis | reverse complement strand
GTCTGCATTTATGGTTTTAGCTCTAGTAAGTAGGCAAGAGCAAACTACTTTGAACCCGGGAACCCAAACATCTTCTCAGTTGAAAGATCAAAATCCTTTCTCGCACTAAATGACCTTATACCACTTACTGAGTGGAGTGTAAGTACTCCAATGTTTACATGGATGGATTTATGCTTACGTGGAGTAGATTATTTTGTGCTCCATCTCTCTTCTCTTTATGATAATATTCGTGGTCCTCCATTTTCGCTTTCAGTTTGGCCCACAATACCACGTTCATAACAGTTATCCTGAAATTGTTCAGTAATTAGTAATAAATTAGCTTGATGGGGCGAATAATTTGTTCCTTGTGTTTAGTTTCAGTAATTAGTAATAAATTAGCTCGACGGGGCGAATAATTTGTTCATTGTGTTTAGGAAATGATTTTGTTCACTCTAAAATTGAAAAATCATTTAAGACTAGTCCTACCACTCCCAGAATATAATCCCATTGCTTACATAGATTTATTCTATTAGTCTCCACATTCAGTCTTATTTATTTGCTTTTGCAACGGTGATGTTGAGCATGTGGTCCCCAGGAATCTCTCTTTTGGAGTAGAATATATTGCACTCCATTTCTCTCTCTTAATGATTATATTTTTGATCCTCCATTTTCGCTTTCGGTTTGGCCCATAGGACCGCGTCGTTGATAATTAGAAATAATTTAGCAGGATGGGACCAATTAAAAACGTAGAATCAGAATTAGAGTAAAAATAATTTGTTCATTATGTTGAAGAAAAACCTTATGCGGAGTTTCTTCATGCAGACGCGAGTTTTTAACAACAGCTTCATCTTTTATTTCACGGTAACGTTTACTGCTACCATTTCCCGGCCTCTGATTGTCGTTTCCAATTAATTGGAGATCAATATTTTTCAGGCTTCAATACTGTAAGTGTAAAAACCAGCTAGGATATTGCTGATGCTAAATTAAATATAATGTTAATTTATCCGTTACTTAAACATAACGTATAAAGTGTTGACTGCATCCACAAAAATGAAGTGTTTTTTTACACAGGTTAATACGATGGTTATGTAAACCACATTTTAACATTCAAATATTGTATTCAGAAGTAGTCCTTTGAGGAGATATACTTTACTTTGTTTTAATTTTAATTTTAAATTATTGTTAACATAATCACATTATAATTAAATTTAAATTATTGTTAACATAATCACATTATAAAAGTGATTGATCTAAGTTATAGGTTATATTAATCACTTTTATAATAAATAAATATTTTTATAATAAATTATAAAAGTGGTTGATATAAGTTATAGGTCATATTAATCACTTTTATAATAAATAAACATTTTTATAATAAATATTAAACATTTTATAATAAATATGAATAAAATTAGGATTTCATATTACTATTAAAATTAAAATTTGAATTTTAAATTAAAATAGGTTTCATATGTATTCCATTTTCAACCTTTTCAACTAATGAAATAGATACTAATATATCAACGTAAACTGAAACAAATTCTTAATTAATAAAATTTTCAACCAAAAAAATATTTAAAAATATTATATTATGTTTACAGCCATGCAATATCTTGGGACATAAATAGGCTGGTGATTCTTGGGACACAATACGCTGGTGAGATGAAGAAAGGTCTGTTTACAGTCATGCACTATCTGATGCCAAAAAGAGGCATACTATCTTTACATTCTGGCTGCAACATGGGCAAGGGAAGGGATGTCACTTTGTTTTTTGGTTTGTCAGGTATACAAATATTATATTTTTCTTACCAAATTCATTATTCAAGGTCTGATTTGATTACATAAATTAATTTCAGTACATATTGTATGTAAAACCATAATAATCCACAAGTGCAATAGGGACTGGAAAGACCACTCTTTCTACAGATCACTAGAGGGAATTGATCGGAGACGATGAGCATTGCTGAAGCGATAATGGTGTATCTAATATCGAGGGAGGTTGCTATGCAAAATGCATCGACCTCTCAAAAGAAAAGGATAATGGTGTATCTAATATCGAGGGAGGTTGCTATGCAAAATGCATCGACCTCTGAAAAGAAAAGGAGGCCGATATTTGGAACTGCATTAAATTTGGAGCCGGTAATTCTCATGACAGTAAATTAACAATCTATGGATTTAAATTTATCTTCATTGTATAGGATTAGTAGTATTTGATGAACATAGAAGAGAATACAAGAGAAGTAGATTATTCTGATAAATATATGACCAGTAAGTACCTATATGATGGTCTAAAACTTTGTTGTAGATCTAGTAAAAGATGTGTCTCATGCTATCTTTATGATTCAATCATTGAAAAGAAAAATCAAACCATAAACCAAAAAAAATGGTATCAGAATCGGAGATTGCTATTAGGTTTTCACGGAGCAAAAAATGTTGAAGCCTCAACTATATCATCCAAACAGAACATACACATGAGAACTTAAACAATCCAATATAATTAAATTCTTGAATATTTTCAAGATGTACATACATTGAGGATCAGAGATTGCTATTAGGTTTTCACGAAGCAAAAATGTTGAAGCCTCACCTAAATCCCAAACATAGCATATACATACATTGAGAATCAGAGATTGCTATTAGGTTTTCACGAAGCAAAAATGTTGAAGCCTCACCTAAATCCCAAACATAGCATACACATGAGAACTTAAACAATCCAATATAATTAAATACACATCAAAACTCAAATACGAATAAAAAACTCTTAGAGGCCTATGAAAACTGAGCATATATATCAAAACTCTCATATTTAAATATGAATGGAAAAATCTTCTGATGTAATTAAATAACCCAAAACCAAAACTCACAGATTTTCGTGAATACGGTAGAACGGTGCCAATGAATTTTTTGTACAAAAAAAATTCTACATAGAATAGGGCGTTTTTCAGATTCTAATATTTAGTCTTTAGTTGAAACAAATCGACTAAGCATGGATGTTTGGTTAGAGATCCATTTATTGTATCTAATTGTTGTAATCTATCATAAAACCCTGACATATCATTCAATAGCTCAAAGATATTACAAAGACCTACAATACAAAGCCAAAGAAAAAGACAAAATACCTTATTGGGCTAGTATCCATAAGGAAAGGAAAGTCTCCAAGGGGTATCATCCAAACCATGTAAAACGAGGTGATTTGGTCAAGGGATGTCTAGACATACGGGTAGAGTGAAAGACATGGATGCATGATATTACCTGTGGGTGCCTTTGTAGAAGGCGAGTTGTACCCGTCACGGACGCAATTCTTTCCAAGCCCTTTATTGTCTTTATTCTTTTCTTTTCTTTATTTGTTTTTTTCTTTTTTCTATTTCAAGGACTAACTAGATGACAGTGCCTTGGCATGGTGACCAAATCTCACAGTGTTACCCATAAGTACTTTCACAGAGATGATAAGGTTGGCTCATAATGAGACCCCCTTTCCCTTGGCCATGCAACCAAAGGTCACTTCCCTGGTGTGGTAACCAGATAGTGGCAATGTCATACTGTTAGGTACCCATGAACATAATAGGTTGGCTCGTGATGAGACCCCCTATCCTCTTGGCCAGGTCTTGTTTTTTTTTTGTTATTTTTCTTCGGGTCCTTCTTGTTTCTTGCTAAGAGGCCTTTTATTGCCTTCTCGGGGATCCCTGGGAGAGGCATCTCTAGGTTTCATTTTTTATGGATTTTATCTTTTACCAGTTGCTTTTACCTTCTGAGCCTTTAGCCCCTTCTTCCCACGAGATAAGGTGCAACCCCATAAACAGATCATCCTAATGCCCAGATTAGGGGAAAGGGACAGATGAGTGGGAGATAAGATGTAAAAGTGATGATATGATGGGAGCGGACGATGGCTCTTCATAAATCCCCTGGGTGGAAAACCAAAACCTATGGGTACAGGCTTGCTAGGACACCTTGTGAATCCCCCCAACCATGGTCAAGTAGGTTAATGTAAGATCCAAGCAGTCCTTAGAAATAAAAGGAGTAAGATGCATATATATAAAGGTTATAATGATTAAAAGTGACACATACCATGATACCTCGACTAATTACCTCATGGAGCAAGAGTCTTCTCTGATACAAGTCCAGGTCGAAGGTGATGGATGTTGCTGCTGCTGAAAAGACAAGTCTGATGAAGGAGAAGAAAGATGGGTCCTCCAGGGCCACGCTCAGGTCAATCCTGCTCTTGGTACTCCATGTCTAGGACCTGTGGGCCTCGAGACATGATCTCCTAGTTATCCCATGAAATCGGGGATAACATCTGGCTCGAACTCGGGGACATGTGCTCACCGTAGAGCGTATGAGAACCTCAGCATCTCTGGCATAACCTGCAGACCTACTCATCTTGAAAAGGGCATCATTAACAAAGGTGGAGTGGTATTGCCACCCTGCAATATATATATGTGTATAACTGAAATAAAACAATCAATATGGAAGTGAGGAAGCAAACTATCATGAAATGCAAATGGTATAATACACGGAAAATGCCTACTTACCTTTACTTACATGTGGGGTCAAGTCTGTGGGGGGTAATAATGCTTGATATGGAAAGCATTTACTGGCAGCTTCAGGATTTCTCCTTCTATGGTCTCTAAGTTGAACGAATTCGTGCCTGCACAACTCGTGATTTTATAAGGGCCTCCCCATAGACTGTTGAATTTTTCGTGCATACCAGGCTTTTCATTTCTCTTATCCCATAGTAGTACAAGATCTCCTTTGGCGAAAATTCTTTCCTTGGCTTTATGATCAAAGGTTTTCTTTATCTTTTCTTTATTTCTTGTCATTTAACCCAAGGCACTTCTCCTCATCTCATCTAGCTCTATCAGTTGATTGATCCTTCCTTGGATTGCTTCTTCATCTGTGGTGTATTATTGAGAAAAACGAAGGATAGGGATTTGGAGGTTCACAGGAAGCTTTGCTTCAAGTCCATATACCAGCTCAAAAGGAGTTTTTCCTGTGGAAGCTTTTGTCGTTATTCAGTCTTCCCATACTGCATATTTTATTTTGCTCTCCCATGACTTTTTATTCTCTGTGACAACCTTCTTCAGAATATTCATGAGGTTCTTATTGGTTGATTCTGCTAATATGTTTCCTTGTGGGTAGTAATTGGAGGAATGGGATAGGGTAATGCCATATTTGAAACAAAATTCTACCAGAGCATAAGAGCTGAAAGCTTTGGCATTATTTGTAGTGATCTTGGAAGGGGCACCGAACCTAGTTATGATCCGATCTTCCAAGCAATTCATGACTACTTCCTCGGTGGCCTTTTTAGTAGGAATAGATTCGACCCATCTGATTAAATAGTCTCTAGCTGTTAGGATCCACTCATATCCATTACTCGAATTGTCTTTGAATTCACCAACAAAATCCAAATCCCATTGCTGAAAGGGTGCCTCGGCCCTCTACTACCACCTGTTTCAAGGGTTGTGCTGGGAGTCTCGGTTTGTCGAAGAACTACTGGCAAGGTTGGCAAGATCAGACGTGCTGGTAAGTGTCTGAAAAAAGCGTTGGCCAGTAATAGTCGGCACTCAAAATGTTATGGGCAGTAGTACGACGAGCAAAATGTCCACCACAATGCCCAGAGTGCAATTCTTCCAGTATCTTCTTTGCCTCTTCCTTGTTCACACGTCGAAGTATAACACCATTAGGATTTTTCCACCCAAGTCCATCTTCGGTCAAGAAGTATTTCATAGCTCTCAATCTCAAATACCTTCTCTTGTATTCCACCAAGTGATCAGGGCAAGACAAGTTCTTTAGATAATAAACAATATCAGAATACCACTCGTCATGTTCTAGTTCATTGATCATTACATTTACTTGCTCAGTCTCACCCATCTGTATAGCTTCCTTGTTGCTCTCAGATAGCATTTGAGCCAAACCTTGTCCTTTTATTATCTTGGCAGGTTTTATTTCCAAGTCATACTCCTGGATTTTGGAAACCCACTTCCCTCGAGTACCCATGCAATCTTGTTGTGATAAAATGTCCTTCACAGCTGGGTATAGGACATAAGCCTTGATTTTATTGTAACCGATGTAGTTCCTGAAGTGTTTGAGGGACTTGACTAAGGCATAGGCTTGTTTCTCTCTAATGGAGTAGTTTAAATCTGAGTCTCTCAGGACTTTTCTCATAAAGGCCACGGGGTGTTCATAGTTATCAACATCTTTTTGCATCAGGACACCTGCAATAGTATCCTGGGATACAAACGTGAATATTATGTAATCCTGTGAGAAATCAGGACTAATCAAGATGGCGGCTTGTGAGATAGCATTGTTTATGTCTTCAAAGGATTTGTTGGTCTCATCTCCCCACCTGAAAGCAACATCCTTTTTTAGCAAAGTGCTCAAAGGTTTTATCCTCTCAGTAAAATTTGGTACAAATCTACGGATGAAGTTGATTTTTCTGAGAAAAGATTCCAAAGCTTTCTTGTTGGCCAGAGGGAGGACATCCTTTATCGATTGGACTCTTTCAGGATCAATGGAGACTCCTCCTTGTGAGGCCACGTGTCCTAACAGTTTTCCTTCGTCAATCCCAAAGACAGATTTCTTGGGATTCAGAGAGATGGCATACTTTCTGCATCGCTCAAAAACAATCTTGAGGTGAGACAGATGGTCTTTCCTATCCTTGGACACAACCGTAAGGTCATCTTGGTAAATTTCTATGATTTTTTGTATGAGGTCTCTGAAGGCAAAGTCCATTTCTCTATGAAAAGTGGCACCAACATTCATAAGACCAAATGGCATCCTTAAGTACATAAAAGTTCCCCAAGGTGTAGTGAACGCAGTTTTGAGTTCGTCTTCCCTTTTGAGTAAGACTTGATTGTACCTTGAGAACCCATCTAGCATACACATCATCCCTGCACCTATGACCCATTAAGGAAAATATTCCATGTTTGCGAGGGGATAATTATAATTTAATGACAATTGGTTGAGGTTGTGGAAATCAACACATAGGCGGATATCACCATGTTTCTTCTGAACAACCACCAAGTTTGACATCCAAGAAGAATACTTGATAGGGGCTATGATACCAGCATCAACCATTTTTTGGAGCTCCTTTTGTATTTAGCTTGCCAACTTTGGGTTGATATGCCTTAGCTTTTGTCGGAATGGTTTGGCCCCTTCTACCAAAGGTATGGCGTGTTGGATGACATCCCCCCTATAGGATTTCAAATCATCATAGTTCCATGCAAAGGTATCTTTGAATTCTCTGATGAGCACTAGTATCTCCTTTCTTTCTTTCTCGATGGTGCCCTTTCCTATTTTGACAATCCTTGGGTCCATCTCTGTACCTATATTGAATTTCATGGCTTCTTCAGCTTGCTTGTTGGTTCTCTTTCTCTTAAAAACATCATGCCTGTCAAAAAGGTTTTCTAGGGGAATACATCCTTTTGGTAAGGTATTGTTTTGCAGGTTGATGATTTCTAGATCCATATAATCAGCTAGGAAAGCAACTTGTGAATTAGTAAACTCTTTGTTGTTCTCCATGAATCTAATAATTTGATCATCATCCTCGAACACCTGTCAATGTTCCAAATTGTCGGGAATAGAAGGCCTAAAAAGAACCTCCATCTTGGATAGGTCATGAAAAGGTCCTTCACATGGTTGTAAAGTAGAAGCAGAGATAGCCAAAGCATTAGCCACATGGTTTTCTTCTCGAGGAATTGCTTCGATTGACACGTTTTCTGAGGATTTTGAAAGGGTTTGAGCCACATCTCAATACTTTTTCAACTTTTCATTTTTAGTGGAAAATCTCATCAAAACTTGTGACACAATGAGGTCTGAGTCCCCTTTTACTTCCAGTATTTTAACACCTTTATAAATTGCTAAATTGAGACCTAGAATCAAGGCTTCATACTCGACAACATTGTTGGTGCAACGGAATTCAAGCCTATATGAATGGTAAAAGACTTCACCCGAAGGAGCTTTTAGGACTACTCCAGCGCCTGATCTAGAGCTTGAGTGTGATCCATCAAATTCTAAGGTCTAGATTCATTCGGTCTCTTCAACAGTATCCATATCTAACTTCCCTTCCTGGATGAACCAATTATTAAGGCCACTATTGATGCATAAAAGTTGGTCACTTGGATCACTAGTGGTTTCAACCAGGGAGCTAATGAGGGGCTCACTGTAGATGGTGAAGAAACCCCCTTCGAGATGAGGGATGGTTTATTTAGACTGTTTCTTATGAATACTTCCACTTAAATGCTCTATGAGATCTTTCTGAAGAATGATCCCCAAATTATTCACAGCATTTATGATGACCATGTTTATTAGGAAAGAAGCACTGGGGCAGGAGTTAAAGGCCACCTCAAGGTTATTAATGACCCCTTTTGCAAAATCTCCTCCGCTATTTGTTTGTGAGAGGATCAAACCTAATTGACACATAAAATCTTCAGTAATCATGTTGGTTGTGGCACTTGGGTGCAGGAGACAGTTGTGGAGGAGGGAGTCTTTGACTTGGAGAGAGACAATAAAAGGTGTGAACTCATAAACTTTGGAAACACGGTGTCCCACTTGGTGGATAAAAAGAGCGAAATCTTCAGAAGGATTTTGCTCAACATTTTCAGGTAAGATAGTTGCAACTTCATCCTCAGGATGGGTCCTTTTCAAAGGGGGTTATTGGGAAGGGATAACACTTTCATGGGAAAGGCTCCATTTTCTCTTAGTGGGAGTGAGTTCGACCTGGAGGATCCTTGGAGGTTCAGGCTCCACAATAGGTTCATTACCAGGATCCCATAGTTCGCAATTTTGTGAAAGATCTCTTTGATGAATGTAATCTTCAAAATTAAGGTTCCTTTCAATCTGAAAGACTAGGTCTTGTGCTTCCTCTAAATTTGTTGGTGACCGGTCCTTAACGTTGAATTGCACAGTTCCTTCCAAGGAGGACAATAAATTATCGATGATGGCTTGCTCTGAGGCCACATTTGATTAGACCCTTTTGAGGAGGAGGTTGAACCTATCACTGAAATCTATGACACTCTCACAGGGTCCTTTGCAAATGCTAAGGTATTGGGAAAAAGAGTCCTATGAGTGCTCACTATCACACCACCTTATTTTAAAGGCCTTTTGTAGTTCTTTAGGGTTTTTTATGCTTCCTTTAGGGTACCTATCAATCCAAACTTTAGCATCTTCTATAAGGGAACTTTCAAAGAGCCTCATGAAGACATCAGGTTGATCTTGACTGGCCAAATGAAAATCAAAACTATCATAGAACTAGGTCCAATGTGAGTTTCCAGGGATACCCTTTCTTGAGAAGAAAGGTAGCCAAGAATTTGCATCCTTGGGTAAGTCATGCAACCCTCCTTGGATGTTACTTAGGTCGAAATAGCTGAAAATTTCTGAGTAGGACCACTTGTGAGGATTAAGATTAATCGGGGGGGCAGAGCTTGTCAAGGTGATGGTGGCCACAGTAGAGGGATTTGAGTATTGTCTCCCACTACGGATCATCATCGATGGAGTCGCCAGATAGTTTACTTCAAACTACCAATGAAAAGGGGAAAAAAAACCCTAGTGGAGTCGCTAGGTAAGCTTGTAAGAAAAGGTCTTTCAGGCAAGGCTTACTGAAAAGGTTTGTCATTGAGGAAGATTGACTCAGTGTTCCTCGACAACGGCACCCAAATGTTATCGCAGATTTTGTAGCTAGGTCAAATGGCTATACGATAGAAGCCAAACTGACATAACAGGAACCTACCCCACCCATTGTCACCACAATCGGGGGGTTCTTTCTATTAAGGGAGGTTAGCCCAGGGGAGACGTCCCCGATAACCTGGGGTTTTGAAGAGGCAAAGGTATAAAGCTTAAAGTAGAAGTCCCTCCTCACAGGTTACCACCTTGGTCAGATAGTCCGGCTAAATAGCCAATAATGAAGTGTAGCCCCAGATGAGAACACCTGTCCGGAACCAGACAATAGCAAAACAATATATATGTAGGCTATAAGTCAATGGGTTAGTACTTCATGTAACTATCTAATATCAATATGTCAACAATTTAAAACAATAGATATTAATGAGATCAACGTTTTATCAATATAGCAATGGAAAAATATCAATTCATCAATAACTATTGAGATGATGTAGCCAACAATGTATTTAATCACTTCTTTACTCAATAAATTCTCTTAACCACCATCTAATTGCTTATCAACAAAGGTGTTGTCTCAAGATGGAATAACCAAGTATGACGTCAGCCTAGCCAGGGTTAGCTAGTTAGTTAGGGTTTCAAATTTAAAAGTTTTAATAAGTTGTTTGAACACTTTCACTTCAACGTTGTGGATATAAGATCAATGCCTAGGGGTAGATGGAGTCAATTAAGGAGAGGACACAAAGTTGAAGGGATAAAAGGCTAAGGGCAAGAGGGAAGGGTTCTAAGGTGCTGCAATGGGAAGGCCCTAGAATCAAAACCCTAGGGGAAAGAGGCTCACTATGGTGTTTCTTAAGAAAGGCCTTGTGCTCTTTCCTCATTCCTTAGGTCAAACTTGGAAAAATAGCTAGCATAAAAGATAAGTTAAAACAAGAGAGTGAGGTGAGGGAGAGTGTTGCAATGGCAAAGCTCTATCACAAAACCCTAGAAAATGGATGGCCCTAGGTGTAGATAACCTAGGCTTGGGACGTCTCCTCCCTTTTAACCTTTAAAAGTCATAGCTAGTGCAAGGGAAGAAGTGAAAAGAGTGTAGCAAAGGCTAGGCTCTTCCTTCCTTCTTCAATGGCTGAACATTTTTCTTTTAGGGGACATGAAACAAGGACCTAGTTGTGTACTTGTCACCTAGGGTATTAAATCAGCAAATTTATAATAAATGAAAGAATACAAACCTACAACCATTCAATTAAGAAGTTTTGCAGAAAATACTCTTACATATCATGAAGAAATAGCATTGCAAACCCTAGTTGTAAACCTTCCTTCAAGAGAAATGCCAAATATGCCAAGAAAATCTTTCCATCAACAAGTGTGCCTCACTTAAAAAGACCAAATACCCAACAAGGGCACAAAAATCAGACCTCACAAGAGAGTGAGTTGTGTGTTATTGTCAAAATGAGGGAAAAACTCCTCAATATATACTGTATCATGACCTCTAATTAAAATTAGGTCATATAAAATAGCCGACAAGGCTACAAACCAAAATCATATTGTTTTCACATTAAATTGTTAAATCAAAGCCCTAAATGGGCATAAGCAAGATGTCAAACCCTATTGAGGGAGACGTTATGCCTTTTTGGGGCAAAATCCAGCACAAATGATAGAAATTTGGCCCTCTTTGAGCCACCAAACCCTACTACACATGCCAGTTGCCCTGTCAGACTGCCACACTCTCAAGATGACATCAATGGCTCCTAGGTCATGTACTGGGCCATCAAAGGGAGACGTTCCACTTGAATTGGATCAACCCCGCTGGGCTGGGTTCAGCCAAAGTGTCTCGGATGGAACTTCCTTCTTCTTCTTAAGTGAAAAATCTCAATCAAGCACTAATCATCTATGCATGTGTACCGATCCACTGGTACCTGTATTTCGGTCATGGTCCTGGACATCAAAAACTTCGCCCTCCATGGGCTCATTAGTCACAAGGATCATAGCAATGTCAATCACGTTTCATCATTAATTTTATCAAACATATGCATAAAACCCTGATATATCATTCAATAGCTCAAAGATATTACAAAGACCTACAATACAAAACAAAAGAAAAAGACAAAATACCCTATTGGGCTAGTATCCATAAGGAAAGGAAAGTCTCCAAGGGGTATCATCCAAGCCATGTAAAATGAGGTGATGTGGTTAAGGGATGTCCAAACATATAAGTAGAGTGAAATATAGGGATGCATGATATTACCTGTGGGTTCCTTTGTAGAAGGTGAGTTCTACCCGTCACAGATGCAATTCTTTCCAACCCCTTTATTGCCTTTATTCTTTTCTTTTCTTTATTTTCTTTTTTCTTTTTTCTATTTCAAGGACTAACTAGAGGACACTACCTTGGCATGGTCACCAGAGCTTACAGTGTTACCCACAAGTACATTCATAGAGATGATAAGGATAGCTCGTGATGAGACCCCCTTTCCCTTGGCCATGCAACCAAACCTCATTGCCCTGGCGTTGTAACTAGATAGTGGCAATGTCATACTGTTAGGTACCCATGAACATAATAGGTTGGCTCGTGATGAGACCCCCTATCCTCTTGGCTAGGTCTTGTTTTTGTTATTTTTCTTCGGGTCCCTCTTGTTTCTTGTTGAGAGGCCCTTTATTGCCTTCTCGGGGATCCCTGAGCGAGGCATCTCTAGGTTTCATTCTTTATGGCTTTTATCTTTTACCAGCTGCTTTTACCTTCTGGGCCTTTAGCCCATTTTTCCCACGAGATAAGGTGCAACCCACAAACAGATCATCCTAATGCCCGAACTAGGGGAGTGGGATAGATGAGTGGGAGATAAGATGAAAAGTGATGATATGATGGGAGCGAACGATGGCTCTTCAGAAATCCCCTCGGTGGAAAACCAAAACCTATGGGTACAGGCTTGCTAGGACACCATGTCAATCCCCTCAATCATGGTCAAGTGGGTTAATGTAAGATCCAAGAAGTCGTCAGAGATAAAA
Organism: Picea sitchensis; assembly: GCA_010110895.2. Lineage (NCBI taxonomy): Eukaryota > Viridiplantae > Streptophyta > Pinopsida > Pinales > Pinaceae > Picea > Picea sitchensis. The sequence goes on along the minus strand of SNQJ01S0140424.1, from coordinate 35,985 downwards.
GGAGTAAGATGCATATATCTAAAGGTTATAATGATCCAAAGTAACACATACCATGATACCTGGACCAATTACCTCATGGAGCAAAAGTCTTCTCTGATACAAGTCCAAGCCGAAGATGATGGATGGTGTTGTTGCTGACAAGACAAGTCTGATGAAGGAGAAGAAAGATGGGCCCTCCAGGGCCGTGACCAAGTCAATCCTGCTCTCGGTACTCCATGTCTAGGACCTGTGGGCCTCAAGACATGACCTCCTAGTTATCCCTAGAAATCGGGGATAACATCTGGCTCCAACTCGAGGACATGTGCTCACCGTAGAGCGTATGAGAACCTCAGCATCTCTGGCATAACCTGCAGACCTGCTCAAACTTGAAAAGGGCATCGGTAACAAAGGTGGGGTGGTATTTCCACCCCGCAATATATATATGTATACGACTGAAATAAAACAATCAATATGCAAGTGAGGAAGCAAACTATCATGAAATGCAAATGGTATAATACACGGAAAATGCCTACCTACCTATACTTACCTGTGGAGTCAGGTCCCACC
>SNQJ01S0140424.1:0-35389 GCA_010110895.2 Picea sitchensis | reverse complement strand
TGTCATACTGTTAGGTACCCATGAACATAATAGGTTGGCTCGTGATGAGACCCCCTATCCTCTTGGCTAGGTCTTGTTTTTTTCTGTTATTTTTCTTCAGGTCCCTCTTGTTTCTTGCTGAGAGGCCTTTTATGGCCTTCTCGGGGATCCCTCGGCGAGGAATCTCTAGGTTTCATTTTTTATGGATATTATCTTTTACCAGTTGCTTTTACCTTCTAGGCCTTTAGCCCCTTCCTTCCCACGAGATAAGGTGCAACCCCACAAACAGATCATCCTAATGCCCAGACTAGGGGAAAGGGACAGATGAGTGGGAGATAAGATGTAAAAGTGATGATATGATGGGAGCGGACGATGGCTCTTCAGAAATCCTCCGGGTGGAAAACCAAAACCTATGGGTAGAATATTGCTAGGACACCTTGTGACTCCCCCCAACCATGGTCAAGTGGTTTAATGTAAGATCCAAGCAGTCATTAGAAATAAAAGGAGTAAGATGCATATAACTAAAGGTTATAATGATTAAAAGTGACACATACCATGATACCTGGACTAATTACCTCATGGAGCAAGAGTCTTCTCTGATACAAGTCCAAGTTGAAGGTGATTGATGTTGTTTCCACTAACAAGATAGGTCTAATGAAGGAGAAGAAAGATGGGTCCTCCAGGGCCATGCTCAGGTCAATCATGCTCTCGGTACTCCATGTCTAGGACCTGTGGGCGTCGAGACATGATCTCCTAGTTATCCCATGAAATCGGGGATAACATCTGGCTCCAACTCGGGGACAGGTGCTCACCATAGAGAACATGAGAACCTCAACATATCTATCATAACCTGCAGACCTGCTCATCTCGAAAAGGGCATCAGTAACATAGGTGGTGTGTTATTGCCACCTCGCAATATATATATGTGTATAACTGAAATAGAAGCAAACTATCATGAAATGCAAATGGTATAATACACAGAAAATGCCTACTTACCTTTACTTACCTCTGGAGTCAAGTCTCTCGGGGGTAGTAACGCTTGATATGTAAAGTGTTTACTGACAACTTCAATATTTCTCCTTCCATGGTCTCTAATTTGAAATAATTCATGCCTGCACAACTTGTGATTTTATAAGGGCCTCCCCATAGACTGTCAATTGTTTTGTGCATACCGGGATTTTCCTTTCTCTTATACCATAGTAGTACAAGATCTCCTTTTGAGAAATTTATTTCCTTGGATTTATGATCAAAGGTGTTCTTTATCTTTTCTTCATTTCTTGTTATTTGACCCAAGGCACTTCTCCTCGTCTCATCTAGCTCTATTAGTTGATTGATCCTTCCTTGGATTGCTTCTTCATCTGTGGTGTATTGTTGAGAAAAATGAAGGATAGGTATTTGGAGGTTCACAGGAAGCTTTGCTTCAAGTCCATATACCAGCTCAAAATTTCCTGTGGAATTTTTTATCATTATTCGGTTTGCCCATACTGCATATTTTATTTTTCTATCCCATGACTTTTTATTCTCTTTGACAACCTTCTTCAGAATATTCATGAGGTTCTTATTGGTTGATTCTACTAATATGTTTCCTTGTGGGTAGTAGTTGGAGGAATGGGATAGGGTAATGCCATATTTGAAACAAAATTCTACTAGAGCATAAGAGCTAAAATCTTTGGCATTATCTGTAGTGATCTTGGAAGGGGCACCGAACCTAGTTATGATCTGGTCTTCCAAGAAATTCATGACTACTTCCCTGGTGGCATTTTCTGTAGGAATAGATTCGACCCATCTTGTGAAATAGTCTGTAGCTGTTATGATCCACCGATATCCATTACTCAAATTTTCTTTGAATTCACCAACAAAATCCAAAGCTCATTGTTGAAAGGGTGCCTCTACTACCACCGGTTTCAAGGGTTGTGCTGGGAGTCTCGGTTTGCTGGAAAAGTACTGGCAAAGTTGGCAAGATCAGACGTGCTGGAAAGTGTCTAAAAAATGCATTGGCCAATAATAGTTGGCGCTAAAAATCTTATGGGCAGTAGTACGAGAAGAAAAATATCCACCACAATGCCCAGAGTGCAATTCTTCTAGCACTTCTTTGCCTCTTCCTTGTTCACACTTTGAAGTATAACACCATCAGGATTTTTTCGCCCAAGTCCATCTTCAGTCAAGAAGTATTTCATAGCTCTCAATCTCAAATCCCTTCTCTTGTATTCCACCAAGTGATCAGGGCAAGACAAGTTCTTTAGATAATAAATGATATCAGAATACCACTTATCATGTTCTAGTTCACTGATCATTACATTTACTTGCTCACTCTCATTCATCTATATAGCTTCCTGGTTTCTCTTAGTTAGAATTTTGGCCAAACCTTGTCCTTTTATTATCTTGGTGGGTTTTATTTCAAAGTCATACTCCTGGATTTTGGAAACCCACTTCCCTCGAGTACCCATGCAGTCTTGTTGTGATAAAATATCCTTCACATCTAGGTGTGGGACATAAGCCTTGATTTTATTGTAACCAATGTAGTTCCTGAAGTGTTTGAGGGACTTGATTAAGGCATAGGCTTGTTTCTATGTGATGGAGTATTTTAACTCTGAGTCTCTCAGGACTTTGATCATAAAGGCCATGGGTTGTTCATAGTTATCAACATCTTTTTGCATCAGGACACCTGCAATAGTATCATGGGATGCAAACGAGAATATTATATAATCCTGTGAGAAATCAGGACTAATAAAGATGGGGGCTTAGGAGATAGCATTTTTTATGTCTTCAAAGGATTTGTTGGTCTCATCTCCCCACCTAAAAGAAACATCCTTTTTTAGCAAAGCAGTCATAGGTTTTATGCTCTCAACAAAATTTGGAACAAATCTACAGATGAAGTTGATTTTTTCGAGAAAAGATTGCAAATCTTTCTTGTTGGCCAGAGGGAGGACATCCTTTATCGATTGGACTCTTTCAGGATCAATGGAGACTCCTCCTTGTGAGGCCACGTGTCCTAACAATTTTCCTTCGTCAATTCCAAAGACAGATTTCTTGGGATTCAGAGAGTTGCCATACTTTCTGCATCGCTCAAAAACAATCTTGAGGTGAGAGAGATGGTCTTTCCTATCCTTGGACACAACTGTAACCAAATCTTGGTAAATTTCTATGATTTTTTGGATGAGGTCTCTTAAGGCAAAGTCCATTTCTCTCTGAAAAGTGGCACCAATGTTCATAATACCAAACGACATCTTAAGTACATAAAAGTTCCCCAAGGTGTAGTGAATGCAGTTTTGAGTTGGTCTTCCCTTTTGAGTAAGACTTGATTGTACCCTGAGAACCCATCTAGCATAAACATCATCCCTACCCCTATAACCCACTGAAGAAAATGTTCCATGTTTGGGAGGGGATAATTATCCTTTAATGACAATTGGTTGAGGTTGCGGAAATCAACACACAGGCAGATATCACCATTTTTCTTCCGAACAACCACCAAGTTCGACATCCAAGAAGAATACCTGATAGGGGATATGATACCAAGATCAACCATTTTTTGGAGCTCCTTTTGTATTTGGCTTGCCAACTTTGGTTTGATATGCCTTATCTTTTTTCGGAATGGTTTGCCCCTTCTACCAAAGGTATGGCGTGTTGGATGACATCCCCCCTATAGGCTTTCAAATCATTATAGTTCCAAGCAAAGGTATCCTTGAATTCTCTGATGAGCGCTAGTATCCCCTTTATTTCTTTCTCGGTGGTGCCCTTTCCTATTTTGACAATCCTTGGGTCCATATCTATACCTATATTGAATTCATGGGCCTCTTCAGCTTGCTTGTTGGTTCTCTTTCCCTTAAAAACATCATGCCTGTCAAAAAGGTTTTCTAGGGGAATACAACCTTTTGGTAAGGTATTCTTTTGCAGGTTTATGACTTCCAAATCCATAGAATCGACCAGGAAAGAAACTTGTGAATCAGTAAACTCTTTGTTGTTCTCCATGAATCTGATAATTTGATCATCATCCTCGAACACCTGCCAATGTTCCAAATTGTCGGGAACAAAAGGCCTAAAAATAACCTCCATCTTGGATAGGTCGTGAAAACGTCCTTCACATGGTTGTAAAGTAGAAGAAGAGATAGCCAAAGCATCAGCCACGTGGTTTTCTTCTCTAGGAACAGCTTCGATTGACACTTTTCTGAAGGATTTTGAAAGGGTTTGAGCCACATCTCGATACTTTTTCAACTTTTCATTTTTAGTGGCGAATCTCATCAAAACTTGTGACACAATGAGGTCTGAGTCCCCTTTTACTTCCAGGATTGTAACACCTTTGTCAATTGCTAAATTGAGACCCAATCAAGGCTTCATACAAGGCAACATTATTGGTGTAACGGAATTCAAGCCTATATGAATGGTAAAAGACTTCACCTGAAGGAGTTGTTAAGACTACTCCAGTGCCTGATACAGAGCTTGAGTGTGATCCATCGAATTCTAAGGTCCAAATTCCTTCGGTCTCTTCAACGATATCCATATCTAACTTCCCTTCCTGGATGAACCAATTATTATGGCCACTATTGATGCATAAAAGTTATTCACTTGGATCACTAGAGGTTTCAACCGGGGAGCCAACGAGGGGCTCATTGTAGATGGTGAAGAAACCCCCTTCGGGATGAGGGATGGTTGCTTTGGACTGCTGCTTATGAATAATTCCACTTATATGCTCTATGATATCTTTGTGAAGAATGCTCCCCAAATTATTCATAGCATTTATGATGACCACATTTATCAAGAAAGGAGCATTGGGGCAGGAGTCAAAGGCCACCTCGAGGTTATTAATGACCCCTTTTGAAAAATCTCCTCTGGTATTTGTTTGTGAGAGGCTCAGACCTAACTGACACATAACCTCTTCAGTCATCATGTTTTATGTGGCACTTGGGTGCAGGAGACAGTTGCGGAGGAGGGAGTCTTTAACTTGGAGAGAGACAATAAAAGGTGTGAACTCACAAACTTTGGAAACAGGTTTTCCCACTTTGTGGATAAAAAGAGAGAAATCTTCAGAAGGATTTTTCTGAACATTTTTAGGTAAGATAGCTGCAACTTCATCCTCAGGATGGGTCCTTTTCAAAGGGGGTTCTTGGGAAGGGATAACACTTTCACGGGAAAGGATCCATTTTCTCTTGGTGGAAGCGAGTTCAACCTGGAGGATCCTTGAAAAATCAGGTTCCACAATAAGCTCATTACCAGGATCCCATAGTTCACAATTTTGTGAATGATCCCTTTCATGAATGTAATATTCAAAATCAAGGTTCCTTTCAGTCTGAAAGGCCAGGTCTTTTGTTTCCTCTAAATTTGTTGGTGATCGGTCCTTAATGCTGAATTGCACGGTTACTTCCAAGGAGGACAAGAAATGATCGATGATGGATTACTCTGAGGCCACCTTTGATCGAACCCTTTTGAGGAGGAGGTTGAACCTATCACTGAAATATTTGACACTCTCATAGGGTCCTTTGAAAATGCTAAGGTATTGGGAAAAAGAGTCCTGTGAGTGCTCACTATCACACCACCTTATTTTAAAGGCCTTTTGTAGTTCTTTAGGGTTTTCTATGCTTCCTTTAGGGCACCTATCAATTCAAACTTTAGCATCTTCTATAAGGGAACTTGCAAAGAGCCTCATGAAGACATTAGGGTGATCTTGACTGGCCAAATGAAAATCAAAACTATCACAGAACTGGGTCCAATGTGAGTTTCCAGGGATAACCTTTCTTGAGAAGAAAGGTAGCCAAGAATTTGCATCCTTGGGTAAGTCATGCAGCCCTCCTTAGATTACTTAGGTCAAAACAGCTGAAACTTTCTGAGTAGGACCACTTGTGAGGATTAATATTAATTGGGGGGGGCAGAGCTTGTTAGGGTGACAGTGGCCACAATAGAGGGATTTGAGTATTGTTTCCCACTACCGGTTTTCATCGATGGATTCGTCAAATAGTTTACTTGAAACTACCAAAGAAAAGGGGAAAAAACACCCTAGTGGAGTCCCTATGTAAGCTTGTAAGAAAAGGTCTTTGAGGAAAGGCTTACTGAAAAGGTTTGTCGTTGAGGAAGATTGACTCAGTGTTCCCTCGCAACGGGGCCAAAATGTTATCGTTCAATTTGTAGCTAGGTCAAATGGCTAAAGGATAGAGGCCAAACCGGCATAACAGGAACCTACCCCACCCAATGTCACCACAATGGGGAGGTTCTTTCTATTCAGGGAGGATAGCCCAGGGGAGACAACCCTGGTAACCTGGGGTTTTGAATATGCAAAGGTATAAAGCTTAAAGTAGAAATCCCTCCTCACAGGTTACCACCTTGGTCAGATAGTCCGACTAAACAACCAATAATGAAGTGTAGCCACAGATGAGAACACTTGCCCGGAACAAGACAATAGCAAAACAATATATATGCAGGATATAATTCAATGGGTTAGTACTTCATGTAATTATCTGATATCAATATGTAAGCAATGTAAAACTATAGATATTAATGAGATCAATGTTTTATCAATATAACAATGGAAAAATATCAATTCATCAATAACTATTGAGATGATGTAGCCAACAATGTATTTAATCACTCCTTTACTCAATAAATGCTCTTAACCACCATCTAATTGCTTATCAACAAAGGTGTTGCGTCAAGATGGAATAACCAAGTATGACGTCATCCTAGTCAGGGTTAGCTAGTTAGTTAGGGTTTCAAATTTAACAGTTTTAAGAATTTGTTTGAGCACTTTCACTTCAACGTTGTGGATCTAAGATCAGTGCCTAGGGGTAGATGGAGTCAATTAAGGAGAGGACACAAAGTTGAAGGGATAAAATGCTAAGGACAAGAGGGAAGGGTTCTAAGGTGCTGCAATGGCAGGGCCGTAGAATTAAAACCCTAGGGGACAGATGCTCCCTCCTATGTTGCTTAAGCAAGGCCCCATGCTCTTTCCTCTTTCCTTAGGTCAAATTTGGCAAAACGGCTACCATAAAAGATAAGTTAAAACAAGAGAGTGAGGTGAGGGAGAGTGTTGCAATGGCAAGGCTCTATCACCAAACCCTAGAAGATGGACGGCCCTAGGTGTAGATAACCTAGGCCTAGGATGTCTCCTCCCTTTTAACCTTTAAAAATCATAGCTATCACAAGGGAAGAAGTGAAAAGAGTGTAGCAAAGGCTAGGCTCTTCCTTCCTTCTTCAATGGCTGAATATTTTTCTTTTAGGGGACATGAAACAAGGACCTACTTGTGTGCTTGTCACCTAGGGTTTCAAATCAGCAAATTTATAATAAATGCAAGAATACAAACCTACAACCATTCAATTAAGAAGATTTTCAGAAAATACACTTACATATCATGAAGAAATAGCATTGCAAACCCTAGTTGTAAACCTTCCTTCAAGAGAAATGCCAAATATGCCAAGAAAATCCTTCCATCAACAAGTGCACCTCACTTTAAAAAACCAAATACCCAACAAGGGAGCAAAAATCAAACCTCGCAAGAGAGTGAGTTGTGTGTTATTGTCAAAATGAGGGAAAAACTCCTCTATATATATTGTTTCATGACCTCTCATTAAAACTAGGTCATTAAAAATAACCAACAAGGCTACAAACCAAAATCATATTGTTTTCACATTAAATTGTTAAATCAAAGCCCTAAATGGGCATAAGCAAGACGTCAAGCCCTACTGAGGGAGACGTTAGCCCTTTTTGGGGCAAAATCTAGCACAAATGACAGAATGTTGGCCCTCTCTGAGCCTCCAAACCCTTCCACACATGCCAGCTACCCTGTCAGACTGCCACACTCTCAAGATGACATCAATGGCTCCTAGGTGATTTCATGGGCCATCAAATGGAGACGTTCCACCTGAATTGGGTCAACCCCCCTGGGTTGGGCTTAGCTAAAGTCTCCCGAATGGAACGTCCTTCTTCTTCTCAGGTGCAAAATCTCAATCAAACACTGTCTGTTCTCTGTCCCTGATGGCGTCCCAACAACCATCTGATGGGCTCTTCAGTCCCATGGAGGTCCGAACTAATCATCTCCCCATGTGTATCGATCCACTAGTACCTGTCCATCGGGCATGATCCTGCACATCAAAAACTTCGCCCTCCATGGGCTCATTAGTCACAGGGATCATAGCAATGTCAATCATGTTTCATCATTAATGTTATCAAACATATGCATAAAACCCTAATATATCATTCAATAGATCAAAGATATTACAAAGACCTACAATACAAAGCCGAAGAAAAAGTCTAAATACCCTATTGGGTTAGTATCCATAAGGAAAGGAAAGTCTTTAAGGGGTATCATCCAAGCCATGTAAAACGAGGTGATGTGGTCAAGGGATGTCTAGACATACGGGTAGAGTGAAAGACAGGGATGCATGATATTACCTGTGGGTGCCTTTGTAGAAGGCGAGTTGTACCTGTCACAGATGCAATTCTTTCCAAGCCCGTTATTGCCTTTATTCTTTTCTTTTCTTTATTTGTTTTTTTCTTTTTTCTATTTCAAGGACTAACTAGAGGACACTACCTTAGCATGGTGACCAGAGCTGACAGTGTTACCCACAAGTAATTTCACAGAGATGATAAGGTTGGCTCATGATGAGACCCCCTTTCCCTTGGCCATGCAGCCAAAGGTCATTGCCCTGGCATGGTAACTAGATAGTGGCAATGTCATACTGTTAGGTACCCATGAACATAATAGGTTGGCTCATGATGAGAGCCCCTATCCTCTTGGCTAGGTCTTGTTTTTTTTTGTTATTTTTCTTCGGGTCCCTCTTGTTTCTTGCTGAAAGACCTTTTATTGGCTTCTCGGGGATCCCTGGGCGAGGCATCTCTAGGTTTCATTTTTTATGGATTTTATATTTTACCAACTGCTTTTACCTTCTGGGCCTTTAGCCCCTTCTTCCCACGAGATAAGGTGCAACCCCACAAACAGATCATCCTAATGCCCAGACTAGGGGAAAGGGACAGATGAGTGTGAGATAAGATGTAAAAGTGATGATATGATGGGAGCGGACGATGGCTCTTCATAAATCCCCCGGGTGGCAAATCAAAACCTATGGGTACAGGCTTGCTAGGACACCTTGTGAATCCCCCCAACCATGGTCAAGTGGGTTAATGTAAGATCCAAGCAGTCATTAGAAATAAAAGGAGTAAGATGCATTTATCTAAAGGTTATAATGATTAAAAGTGACGCATACCATGATACCTAGACTAATTACCTCATGGAGCAAGAGTCTTCTCTGATACAAGCCCAACCTAAAGGTGATGGATGTTGCTGCTACTGACAAGACAAGTCTGGTGAAGGAGAAGAAAGATGGGTCCTCCAGGGCCATGCTCAGGTCAATCCTCCTCTCGGTACTCCATTTCTAGGACCTGTGGGCCTCAAGACATGATCTCCTAGTTATCCCATGAAATCGGGGATAACAGGCTCCATTACATGCAATCCATGGACATAATACCACGGGCTACTAAAAAACCATGGAACCAAAAAACCACGTGTTTTGACCTAAAAACATATTTAGCTCATTAACTCTTTCACCGAGTCAAGGTTAACCCAACAAACATGCCCCCCCACATATTCAATCTACCTAAATCTATGTTTGAAATTTTCATAGGTGACCTATAAACTAGGGGTACAAATGCCTATCTAATTCTTATAGATGTATACCCATTTACATGCAATCAATAATTTTTTTACAACTTCAAAGTAAATCAATTTTCTTTTTTTATTTCATGGTGACTCAACCATCACCACCCTGCAACTTCTATGTGAACATAGGTGGTGAGACACAATAGATAGATAAAACTTCATCAACCATACCTGAACTTGAAGTTGTTGCAACTGAATTTGATTCCATTTTGGAGTTCTCTTTGGATGTTGGTTGTCTTTTCCAACAATCCTTCTTGATATGCCTAGATTTGACACAAAACCAACATTTTTCCTTACCCTTACTGTCTTTTGACTTAGGCCTCGCTATACCTTTTTGATCTTTCCCTCCTTTTGTAGATCAACCTCTAACCACCATTTCTTTTGTTGTTGAGGTTTTGTTACTGTATGTTCTCCTCATTTCCTCAGACAACAAAGCTCCCACAAGAGTCTCATAATCAATCGCATATGTTGAGCTAAACCACATAGTTGTGATTTTTGTGCCTTGTTTCATCCATAAGTTGTACAACTTCTTATTCAAGAAGATTTTGTTCATCAAGGAATTTGTCATATATAGACTCTCCAGTCTCTTCCACAAACCTATTGTTGTCTCCTTTCCAACGATGTTAAATATGACTTCATCTGCCAAACACAAACGAATGGTACTGAGAGCTCTTGCATCTAGATATTTCTAGTCCTCGTTTTTCATGTTTGTCGGTTTCTTTGACTTGCGCACCAAATCCTTTTGCAATCCTTGTTGCACAAGTAGATCTCACATCTTAATCTTCCATAATTAAAATTTATTATTTCCATTAAATTTCTCTACCTCAAACTTAAAACTATGCACTTTTCCATTAGCATAACCTCCCAAACCACTTCTTATAAAAGATTTATCCTTTTAAAATATGGAGAAATAAGCTTATGTTTCAAGGTTGAACCATAAAAAGTTTAAGTCAAAAGATATTAATATATTATTTCAAAAACGTTTACTAAAAAGTTTGAAAACAAATTTCCATTTCTAAAACATTCTCCACCCAATAACTTTATGGGACATCCGTTATTCATAAATTCGATGCCTCCATATAATTTGTCTCATGTGTATATTAAGACAAAACGTGACCTCTTCCACCTTACCTTTTATCATAAAAGGTAACCTTTATTATAAAAAATGTCACCTTTTATCATAAGAAAGATCACCTTTGAACTTCATACCATGATCTTTCCATAAAACAATGGGTGTCGCATCTTTCGATAAGGATAGCCTGCGAAAAAATTCTAATTGTCGCACCTTAAACAAGGATACACTGCGACAATTTTCTCGCGACTCTTTCTCCAAATTGTCGCATTGTATACTATGTACTATCCGCGACACTTTGAAAAAATTGAAAATTTCACAAGTGTGTCTGCCACTGTCACATTGTGTAAGAGGGATAACCTACTATAGTTTAATAAAATCAATCCTAGGTCAATCCAATCCACTCAGCGTGGCTCGGTTAACATGCTCTGCTAGCGATCTGATTCTCTTTTTATTCACTCTCATATCCTTCAATTATGTGCTCTGATACCACTTGTTAGACAACGAAGGCATAAATGTAACAAGATTCTAATAACAAAGAATATAAAAACAATATTAAACGAGACACAATAGAAATCACACAATTGACATAGTGATTTATGTGGAAACCCAATACGAGAAAAAACCATAGGGCAATGATAATCGGTATTTTTATTATTCAAGGGAGAATTACAATATCCAACACATCCATACAGCCATCCTCTCCTCTCTATACACACATCGCACTCCACAGTATTGCATCTTTTCCACACAATGTGTTACCCATTCAACTCTATGGATATACTCGTATATATAGCATCTACCATACAGTTACACGAACTTATCATAAATAGGTCACACAATTACACAACTTTTTCACTATAATGTGCATACATGAGCAATCTAAATTTAATGCATGCAACTGCATGGAAATTTGGTTAGTAGGTTTTCAACAATATTCTCGACTCCATAGCATCAATAATATGGGATATCCTCGATGCCATAACACTCTTAATGATTTGCTTCAACCGAGCGCACACCACTAATGAATTCCCCCTCTTGGAAAGATTCGCCTCCCAACAAAGGCCATTTTAGATGTCATGGAAGGGCATGCAAGTAGCATGGGACACCAAAGGGCGGTTGCTATAAGTTATCCAATACAAGGACATTAAGTATTTTTTTGTATGTATGAAAGTGAAATCTGCATACATTAATGTTTCCTCTCTAACTTGTGCAACCAAGTACATTGTTATATGTATTAAAGTGAATTTTGAGTACATTAACATTTCCTTTCTAACTTTTGGAACCATTCGATAAAGATGTAAATTGTCAAATTCAAGCACATCAAGTAATTTTTATATATGTTAAAGTAAATTTGCATATAGTAAGGTTTCCTTTCTAACTTTTGCAATCATTTAGAGACTAAAACCTTTAAACTTTTAGATTTTGCAGACATTAAATGGTTTTCTAAAACACATATATTCCATTAGCAATCATTAACTTTTGTTTAATGCAATATAATGTATGTGAATGTTGGAGAGTGTTGGGTAGTTCATGTAAACGTTGATTGAAATGGAGGACCGAGATATCCCTAACAGAAATGAAAACCCAACTTTGACAAAAACATGGATTGAATTAAGATTTCTTTTGGTATCTTCATCAATAGTGTGGATGTGAATCTTGATTTTAGCAAACAATATTCAATTGGTTATGAAAGTTTATTTATTTTTCAATTTGGACAATGATATGCATGGAAATTTAATCATTAACTATTTGATTTTATTAACTATTAGATTTTATTTGTGAGTTCATGGTTGATGAGAACAAATGTTCACGTACAGTGCAAATTTTATAGTGTATAGACATTGTGATAAACAGGTATGCATTAGGGTTGACTAATACATCAAAAAAATTGTCACATTTCCTTATTAGTTATGGAATAATCTATATACATGTCAAAGTTGTGGGTGTGGATTTGTTGTTGAAGGAAAGAACTCATGCTTATGACAGAATAGACACCCATGTAAATTTCAAAGAGGGTTTTTGGTCATTTAAAAACATGGATCTGGTTATATATGGGTGCAATCTCACTAAAGCCGAATCCGTTCAACTAAAATATAATGTCGAATCTACTCATTCTTAAGAACGTTTTGTTCATACCCAACTAAAATGTAATGTCGGATCTACTCATTTTTAAAAATGTTTTGTTCATACCCAACATGTGACTTGTTTATACTTAAGTGAGAGTTGCTCAAATCAAAATGGATATGTTCATACTTGGATAATAAAATTGAATTCGCTTACAATATCATATATGTAAGGCCTTGGGAACTTAGCTCGGGCATGCAAACTTCCACCATAGTACAAGTCAGACAGGAAGGAAGCTCGGTGCGAATGAGGAGATGCAAGTCTTCATCTAGGGGAGAGTTGGGGTTCTTTGGGCATGTGAATTTCCAATGGGTGAATCCATCAAAGGTGCCTTTTGATGCAAGTCAAACGACGGGTGGTTTGACAAAAAGTTGATGGTAAGTCTTGGGCACTCCATCAACAAAACAAAATTGGATAAGGCATGGGGGGAACACTTAATAGAGTCAACTCAAGTCACCTAACGGGAGTGCACACCCAAGAGGACAACTCGTTTCGACAAATAGAGCTCACCAGTCCTAAGGGACATGATGGTTGATGATGCCATGGGCTCATTTGGGAAACCAAGTCCGTGAAGGGGCATAATGATTTTTTTGGACATGGGTTCGCGAAGGCGTGAAACACCCCAAAGGATGTGATGGTTCGCCATGGTGACCTTTGGAGAGACTATAAGAGAACAAGGGAGCACAACCAAGGAACGAAAGTTTTGGCAACACAAGGAAAGAAGGAGAGGTCCACAATTGTAATGTCCCCATCGTTACGACTACAAGCAAAGTAGAAGAGAAAAGGTTTTTTTTTTTTTGTTAAAAGCAGGAAGGAAACAACGAAAACAATTATCCCGCACAAATCTTGACGAAAAATCACAATGCATGGAGGATAGGAATCAAACAACAATGACTCAACACACTAGCCAATCAATCCTCTAGGCGAAACCTGCGAAAATCGAGGGTAGATAAAATCGGCTACCTACCAGACACATTGAAGAAAACGCATACAAGCTAAAGGACAACATCCACCACCCAACATAATGACCTGGACGACCAATAAAGAAACCTCTATGGCGTGCCTACAGTGCATTGAGGCGTCACAGAATCAAGTACCAAATTCCAATTACAACAACCTCTTCACCCTACACGGGAAGCGTATGACCCAGTCAGGGTTTGCATGCGCTTCTCTAACAACGTGCACATTGCTCCCATCCTAAGGAATCATGCCACCACCAAGTGTCAAGCGTAATAGTAACTAAGGTGCAACTTAACAGTGCCAACCCTTTAAACCAAGACACCAAAGCCCCCCCCTACCAGAATCCAAACTTAACTGTCATACCTAAACAAATAAAGAGATGATAACACCCAAATCTATTATGCTATACTTGAGCATCGGGTAACTACGTTCAGTATTTTTAATTGCACAAAGTTCAATCTATAAGAGCCACAAGCCAACTCCAAATGACCTATGAGACATGAGAATGGGTGAGCGCAAGGTCTACCATCCAACAAGGCTAGAAGAAGCAAAACTAAGTAAGGGAAGCAATCACCTAACATCACACATAGGAGGCAAAAGAATCCTAAGAAGGCGACGATCTCGCTTCAAAAATCCTAAGTGGCAAAAGGGTTCAAAACATGACCTCCGGTATGAAGAGCATTAACTAGAGACTTCGACTTGCTCTTAACCAGGTTGTCAATAATTTAGGTTGCCAAAGATGCAAGGGGTCCTTAGCCACAGTGAAGTCAAGTCAACTACTACAGTAACAACCACATCCACTTCTACAACTCTAAGGAACATTTTGTATCCTTTAAACGCAATCAATAATCTCATATACTCAAGATAATTCCAATTTAATTACAAGGTCTTGCATCAGCATTCATGTTTACCCACAAATTATAATGGGGAAAAAGATACCCCTTTCAATTATACTTGTACACACATGAAACTTGCAGTTTGAAATTACAGCAATTAAATTTTAAGGAAACAGTTGTAATATACTATTAAGAACTAATTCAATAATTCAATATATTAAATGGTTTTCTAAATTCGCAACGCCACCAATGCACAGTCAATGCGCAGTTGTTGCATAGTCCAAAACGCAACATTTGATTCGTTGTCAGCCCAGGAAAAATTCGTTGTACCTTACCTATTCTATCAATTGTTGAAGCTATAATTTCGTTGCCTATCACAGGATTGTGTCTAACCAAGATCATTATCGGAAACGCCATGTGAAGCTGGGTAAAACATTGTCCAATAAGGAAAATCGCAGAGTAAATGGAGGTCCCTATTACAGCTAGAATAAAACGCAGACCATCATTATTCGCTGTCTAAAATTGAAAAGGATACACTTTGCTAAAAAAACGGAATTAACAATAATGCTGACGGTAAAAATCGGGGTCTTGCAACAATGGAATTAATTTGAGATTGCTGAGTTTAAAACGCTGTTCAAACGCTTGTAAATTTCCATCTATCAAGTATGATAATGCTGGTTGTTTTATAAAAAGAAACACACGCACATCAAGGCGCTGACACACCATCAATGATGTCATACTAGGTTAGGAATGCAGCCATTCATTATGTAAAAATCGCTACACAGATTGTCTGTCCCACCCACATTATATATAAAACACTATCCTTGAATACAAGCGATAAAAGTTGTCTAATACTAGAGTACAAGACTATCGCTGCCAGTTATATGAATTACTCACTGCCTATTACAGTAACGTTGTGTAGCTAGGATACAGTTGTGCCAATATCAAGATATCGTTGTCTACTAATTAAAATTTAGGGAAAAACGCTGGTATAAATATGCTCTCCAAACAATAAATAAATTCACTATCATCAATGAATAAGCCATATAAAATCGCTAGACCAACTAATGATAAACGCGTTGTCTTAATAAAGGTATGGATCGCTACAATAATTAAACAGTAGTAAATTTCGTGTGAAAGGCCTTTCAAAGGGAGACAAATCCCTATCGAACGAATTCGCTGCTAGGTAAGAGTGTTGTCCCTCAAAATGCAGTCACTCTGTCATTAAAACTCAGTCAAGAAGTGGGAGAAAGGAAAACAATGTTTGAAGGTTCGATCGCAGCCACTAATAGAAAAAGGGGAGGTGGTCACACAATCGGTTACTGTAAATCGCAAAGAGGAAGATAAACAATACGCAGAGGGTTATAGAATGCAGAGCCTCAAGCACAACGCAAAGATCAATTATCCAGGAATAAAATAAAACGCAGATTCAAAATGTGGAGGATAGGAGGGATAACAACGGTGAAATTACTCAACACAAGAAGGTGCAACGACCATCAATCAACCAATAGAAATCATAGGGGTAGACGGCTGACAGGAACATCCTTCGCTCATCATCCATGCTCAGAAAAGCAGGGCGTTGAGATCCATAGGTCTATTAACGTCGAAGCGACGATCGTAGATCAGGCTCCTCGCCGACTGCTCAGGCATGGACTGATGAGCTAGGAACGAAGGAAAAAATAAACCACAAATCATCACAATCAATCAACCATGGGATTGTCAAGACATGCAGGGATCGAAGGCCATGGGAAATCAACATCGAGCTAAAGGCTATGGAGGAAATTCAATCATCCACTAGAATGCTAATACAATCATTTTCTTTACTCAATTAAACATACAAAACTAAAAGCATAATTCATACTAACAATATATCATGCAAAAATGAGGAAGCGAACTGTTGCCCAATCGCTCACTCTCATCGGTACCTCCTAGCCAACGCTAGGGGTACTCTTCTTCCCCCTTAGCCCCCCCGAGTCGTAAAGGGGCCACGCACACTAACCAAAGTATCAGCTAACTCCCAGCTCGCCTCCTAAGGCCGAGGAACCACTCCTCACCGAGCTAGGTATCCAAACTCCCACAAGCTAAGTTAGTCAAGTATAAATTTCTACAGCGTAACGTTACACATCACAGAATATATCTATCATCCTTCTCCTCCCTCCACTATATAGAGTTTCGAAGTCAAAAACTTTTCCAAAATCTCTTTTCATTCATTGTTCATTAATTTAATTCTTAATAATCCTCCCCGTACAAGTGTCACCCATCCCCTTCATTGCACCATAAATTAATTTCCTTAATTAATTAATTACCCCTATTTCCCTCACCCGCCTAAAATTATTCTTAGAATCGCTCCTAGGTGTCCCCATATTCCCTTACAAATTTTAATGACTTTCCCTCTTACTAATTTACTAGTTGAGTTTGATTTTAGAAAGTTCTTAAATCCTAGATACCTTACTAAGTTAGGATTTCTTCTTTTTCCTTGTTTCCCCTTTCTTTTATGTTTCCCATTTTTATTTTTTTTAGTTTCTTAAATCTTTTAAATTTCCCTCTTTCCCTTTTTATTTAAAACTCAAAAAGGCATGTGCAGAAACTTACCCTTTTTCCCTTTTTCTTTTTAATGAATAAATTTTTAATCAACATGATATAATAAAACAATTATTTCCTCTTTTTAAATTTTATCCCAAAAGATTTTTATAAATCAATTTAATTTCTTACCCCCTTCTTGTCACAAGACGAATGATGATTATCAATATTATTTATTTTTTTTTATTTTTTTTTATAAAAATGATAAAATTTTTATCACAAGTATCATTTAGACCTAGACTTCATTTTCCTAGGCTGGGCAACATTTTATTAGAAGAATGTTTTAAATCTTCCTTAACACGTTATTCGTCCTAAGGTCATATAGGTTTATCCATTTATTAAATAACAACGCGACGTGCGTTTCAGGACGCACTAGGTGCTCCAAGGGTGCCACTCGCCTCTTTCAGTTTCTCTTGCGCGACGTGCCCTTCAGGACGCACTACATTCTCCAAGGGTGCCACTCACCTCTTTCCATTTTTCTTGTGTGACGTGCCCTTTAGGACACACCACGTGCTCTAAGGGTGCCACTCGCCTCTTGACTGACTTGGTAGACATAAAAAAACCCTAGAGTCAATACTCCGCCAGGTGATATTGTGGGAGACTAAGGGCCTCTAAGGAATAAGGCCCATGCCTTATTGCATGCCCCTTAGAATCATCGTGAGCGACTGTCACAGTCTGCGCTCATGAAATCGTGGGTCCTCTCGAACTAGGTAATCATTAACCTACATTTCGAGCCACGATGGGAGTGCTAGTAGGTTGTGGTAGGGTTGTTGTCCACACCTCTCCCTCAACATCTCTGGTAGTCGTGTGTGACCCCTCTACTCCACATGTGAGTCTGGTCGACAAGCTATCATCAACCTTCATCATCAATGAATCATGTCAGAAATATATCCATAATCATATCATCTAATCATATGCACTAATATCACATATAAAACAATCAAACCCCAATATTTCACTCCCCGACTCGATCCAGAGTCCAAGGGGTTCCCCCGATGCCTCTGCATCCTCGAGATCCAAAATCCTGCACACTCGGTAAAATCGAGTCAATAACACCTGTCTATGTCAATGCAGCAAAACAACATGTCATCAACCCATAATGCCTCATAATCATAATCAAATGCTTAATAGTATAAAAATCCGAATCACTTGCAAGCAAGTGTCCTCAAAGAATAAGTTCGCTCAGTGCATGTGAGAGAGGGATGTTACAACAATTTTGAGGTAGACGAAGAGGGAGAACTCCCGCAAGGAGCCATGTTGTTCCATTTGGGAGGACTTGTGTTTCCTTGAGGAGGATTTAATGGAGAAAGTTGGATGAGATTATTTTGGCTTGGTTTTTGGGAAGTATGGAAACACATGTCTATTGGAGGCATGTGTAAGACAGAGCTGAAATATGTGAGCCAAAGGATATAGAAACTAAGAGATAGAAAGTATGTGGTTGGAGGCATTTTCAAGGTGCATCGCAGGTGGATTCAGAGATGGTTGCGAGGGATATTCTTAGTGACAATTTATCTATGGGTTTCTTGGTAAGGTGAGGTGAGTCGTCTGACTCTTCCATATTGTAAATCGAGTCGATAATGCTCATGTTGTAATTGTTTCACAATAACAAAGACTTAACGAAGTGTTAGACATGGTTCATGTCACTCACTCAACTATACTAAGTGTTAAAGAGGATAACAAATGTCTAAGTATACAAGAATTGCACTAGAGTAAGAGTGTCACTCGCTCGTAGCCAAGAACAGAGTATGGGTATTCTCTAGGTGAAGAGGTGTACTCTGGATGAAGTAACCTTGGTGTGCCAAGAAGTCAAGCGATAAAATTTGTGGTGTTGCATGGCCTCAAGAGGTGCACGATTTTAAGGAAAACTGTGGGGACATGAAAAATGGTATCAGAGCCAACTTTGAAGGCAGTTTGTTGCAAATGAAGTTCAATGGTAACATTTGAAGACTTGGTAAATTGTTCGGTGCAATGAACTTATTCATCATATCTTTTTCATCGGACTTATGATAAAGGTTTGGTTGAGGGTTCAATGGAGAGGTTAGTCTAGGCTCACACCTTATGTAGACTGAGAACAAAGTTTATGGTAGGATGAAGAACTTGGACAAAGTGGGTGATCATAGAACTCATCATAAAGTTCATTGCAAAATTTTTCATAGAATTGATCGCAAACAAAAACTTGGTTGGTTTGATTTGTGACAGAAGTTGGTTCCATACCTATTATGCATACCCTGGAGAGACCAGACGCAGAGTTCATTGGGAGAATAAAGAACTTGGGAGACGCAGATGAATGGAGGATTATTTGCATGACTTATTATAGATATAACCACAAAAGTGATCACATAAGCTAAAAGCAGAGAGTGATCGTAGAACTGATTGCGAAGGGGAGGAGTTCTAGGTTGCAGTGAGGTAAAGTAATTGGGTCTGTTGGATGACTTGAGGCGAGTTAGAGTAGCTCCGTAGAATGAATTTGGTTGGGAACATTTCCATGAAATCTTCATGTCATGTATCACCAAGAACATCAATTTACTTGAGCTTGGTTGATAGATGTTGATCACATCCTTTGGATGAGGTGACTCTTCGTAGAGTTACAAAAATCGTTTAGCAATAGTATTACTTGATATTCGGGCAGTGGGTGCATGGTTCCTTGAAGCGAAAGCAGTCAAGGTGCATAGATGGAAAGAATTTGGAAATTAATTTGGTTGGTTGCATGTGAAGATGACGACTAAGGTAGATTTTGGAAGTGGACGAATGGACTCATCCTTCTACTACAGAAAAGGTCTTGCAAGCTTATGGAGTTGAAGCCGATGGTTGAGGTGAGTTCATGCAAAGATTCGATTTCTTTGGCAAGTGAAATTCCAAGACTAAAGACTTAGAATATTGTTGCAACAAAAGATGTCACTGGAAAGGTATGGTTGGCTTGAGTTCTTGCATTTTCCAAGTGTTGCAATGAGTTATTTGAAGGGAAGATGGATGACTTGGTAGTTCAAGTGCATTTCATTTTCATGGTGAAAAACTAACAAACTTGAGGGTAACTCAAGTGGTGCAGATTCGAAGAAGTCTTCTGACAATTTGGAATTCCTTGATGAGGTGAATGTGTGGAGAGATTAGGATGACCTGCTTGGAAGAGTCCTTTGGTGGACTTAGGAATATTTGGATGTGGCCATGGAGATGGCTTGAGGAATTCAGATAACTCTTTGATGAGGTGCATTGGACAGGTTGTTACGGTGATGGGTAGTGAAGTTTGGACTTACCGAGTTGAGAGGATGGATAAGGTGCCTTGGTTTTTTTTTCCTTAGATATATTTATTGATTCAGGTGGTGACTTGACAAGTGAAAATGATAATGCCAAAATTTGAATGCTTGCAACAAGTGCAAGGCAATCTCACTCCAAGAGACAGATGGAGTAAGCAGAGAACTCAACCAAGAATTGTGGATAGTCAACCTGAATGGGCAGAACATATACCAAGTGACTTCGATGATGTTCACTCACCCTTTGTATGGGAAATGGAATGACGCAGAGTGCATCTTGGTGGCTAGAAGATGATTGTGTGATCACTTAGAGATCCAACAAGGATCGTTGGTTGGATTTGGTAGAAGTATTAATGAGAACATGCCTAAGGCATGGAAGTTATTTCAGGTGACTCATTCTACTTGGAGAACTTTAGATAGCTCATTGGGATGATTCAGGAGTCTAGGAATGTTGGTCACACTCATCGTAGGTGTTGAGTTGTGTTGAGATTACTTGATAAAAGGAGGTGAGTTGGAGACTTTCCTTGATTTGAAGGATTGTGTAGATAGATAGATTGCAACATGAAGATATTATTTGGGAATGGTCATTTCTCTTGCATTGGGTAGCATGGTTGAAGGTGAATCCTAACTATTCAAAGGCATGGATAGCTATATGAAGGAGCATGGAAAGATGGAGTAGTGAGGAAAAGGTAGTTTGGACACACAGTTTTAGGGGAAGATTGGATAAATGTGCCATAAGGTGGACAGTGGATTCAAGTTGCCATGGATGACTTTGCTTTGGGGTGACTCCATAATGCAGTAAGGTGTGGGGAAGCCTTTCATTGATCTGATATCATTGCATGGATGGACCAAATTGTGAAAGGAAGTGATCGGTTTATGCATTAGGGTGTGCATACTCAAGGAGTGTGACAATTCGACTCTCCATTCAACTAGTTTGTGACTTGGGCAAGAGAAGTAGCATGAAAAGAGGGTCAAGAGTACAGACGTGCAAGTAGGTTTGAAGTGTATCACTTAGAAATTGTGGAGGATATCCTTGAAAAAAATCATACGATAACAACAGTGATGAGGTAAGGATGGACACTTTCCTTGGTCTTTGGAGTTGGATAGAGTAACAGAGATGCGACAAAAAAGACTAATTTTAGGCATGAGGAAGTGCATTCTCATGAGTTGAGTGCGATGGTTGGACTAGATACCCAATCAAACTAAGGTAAGGAGCATATCAATGTGCATAGACATGAAAAATTTGGTTGGATTAAGCTTGCAACAGAAAGATCACATGAGTTCAACACTTAGATGAAATTTTGAAGTGAAGTGGGCAACATTCGGTTGTAGCAGGTAGTGACAACAACACTGGAACCGAACAACAGTAAGAAAACAATATTACAATGAGAAAGTGCGGTGGATTTGGGTGAAGTGACTACATTGACTTAGGAAACAAATTGTGCAAAGTTGGGTGCAGTACAATTTGGTTTGTGGAAACTTAGGGTTTCCAATTTGGAAGAATTTTGGGTTTCTAGTTGGCACGAAACTTGCGGTTTCCAGTAGACTTAGTTACAACAGAGGTAGGATTTCGGGAAGAGACTTGGAGGACGCATATTTTGTAGATATTTTTGAGGAAAAAAATGACTTGAGGTGGGGGAGGATGTAAGGCCTTGTGATCTTAGCTAGAGCACGCAGACTTCCACCATAGTCTGAATTGGGAAAGAACGATGCTCGATGCAAATGAGGAGCCAAAAGTATTCATATAGGAGAGTGTTTGGGTTCCTTGAGCGCAAAACATGCCAAGGGGTGACTCCACCCAAGGTGCCTTGTGACACAAGTCAAAAGGCGAAAGGTTTGATGAAGAGTTGAGGGAAATTCTTGGGCACTCCGTCAACAAAGAAAAATTAGTTAAGGCATGGGGAGTTCACCTAGCAGATTCAACCCGACTCACCTAAGGTGCTCTCACACCCAAGTGGATGATTCTGTTCAACAAATGGGGTGTGTTGTCATGAGGAGCGCACCAAGTTTGTTCATGCTGGGCTCAAGTGGAATGATGGTTGATGAGTGCATGGGTTTGTTTGGGCGACTAGGTTCATGAAGGGGCACGAAAATTCTTTTGGACATGGGTTTGTAAATCGGCGTGACACCTCCAAAGGACACAATGATTCACTATGGTGGCCTTTTGAGAGTCTATAAGAGAACAAGACATCACAACCAAGAAAGGTATTTTTTTGCAAGACAAGGAGAGCAAGAGAGCTCTATGATTATGAGGTAGACGAAGACAAGGATTCGATGGACAGAGTTGTGAGAGCTTATTTTGGTTTAGTTTTGTGGAAGTCTCGAAATACAGGTCTATCAAAGGCATGTGCGAGGCATAACCAAAATATGTGAAGTTTGTGGAAATGAAGAAGCAGATTTTGTGGAAATGAATTGAGAAAAAGTCTAGTTGAAGTCACGTTTGAGGTGCACCACATGTAACTAAGAAGATGGTTCTGATGAAGAGTCTTGGTGAAGATATATGTATGTGTCTTGGTGAGGTTAGGAGAGTCGTTTGACTCTCCTTGTTGTAAGCCGATCCGATCGTGCTCATGTTGTAATTGTTTCACAATAAGAAATACTTATCCTAGTATTAGGCATAGTTCGTACCGCCTGCACTATATTTGTCTTTTTTTTGTTCCACAATTCTCTTATCTTCTCATTGATGTATGCTTCTATATGACTAAGTGTTAAAGTAGTTAACAAATTCCTAATTATGAAATAGTTGCACTAGAGTAGGAGTGTCACTCGTTAATATCCTAGAACAAAATAACCTTGGGGTGCCAAGCCGCAAAGCTATAAACATCAATGTGTCGCACACAAGAGGTGTAAGATTGCAAGGCACACTTTGGAGAGGTGAAAATATCAAAAATAGAATATTTAGATCTATAAACTAAGCAAATATTTATTGAAATTATTGGAGATAATGTTTCCATTAATGTAATAAGAATGGGTTGTTATTTGTTGAGATATTCTCTCAAACTACACCATATAAATTAGAAAATAGATAGATCCAAACAACTCTACATAATAGAGTTATAACTACGTGTAAGGATATGTTTTTAATAATATAAGGAAATATTTTCATGTGAATATTTAGATCTATAGACTAAGCAAATCTTTATTGAAACTATTGGAGATAATGTTTCCATTAATGTAATAAGAATGGGTTGTTATTTGTTGAGATATTCTCTCAAACTACACCATATAAATTAGAAAATAGGTAGATCCAAACAACTCTACATAATAGAGTTATAACTACGTGTAAGGATATGTTTTTAATAATATAAGGAAATATTTTCATGTGAATATATGAATACTCTCCCTATTTGTAAATTGGTATTCTAGGTGTAACTCCCTCACGGGAGGGCCCAAGAATATGAAATAGATGTAATATGATGTAGGAGAGTATATAGATTGTTATTTGAGTATGTTTTGTGAGAGGATTAAATTAGTGTGTGAAAGTAGATTATGAGTGTTTTGCAATAATATTGCTGCTCAGAAATTCTGTAGAGCATTGTGAAGGAGACATTGGCGGAAACAACTTTTCATTGAACATTTAAACAGGAGAAGGGGCGAGTAGAGCCAAAAAAATATCATATCATGGGTCATTTCTCACTCACGTTGGTGGGAAAATTGGTGGATCGACCTGCAGAGTTTCCCAAGTTGGGACTGATTGGAGATCTCCTCACCTCTTTGACATCTAGCACAACCAACATACTCGGTAGGGACTCAATTTTTTATGGTCAACGTCCTTCCTTTCATGGTGGTCCAACCATGGTGATAATAAGCCAACTTCTTGGCACAATGAATTCATTGTCGATCTTGAGAAATTAGGTTCTGCAGGAGGTTAGAGGAGTTTGATGCGGGAAGAGCACGGCAATGTGTGATACTGAGATTCGAAAGCCAGGAATCCTAGGAAGGCGTAGTGAAGGAGGGTTGACTATACCGGGAAGTTCATGGAAGCTACATTATCTTTTTTAATAGCATATAATTTATTTTTGAATTTAGTGCAAGTTTGTATTGTTTTGTGGGTGAAATTTTTCTCATTTTATTCTTTAATAACATAACATAAAAGAATGTTGTGTTGCAAGAACATTGTGACTAAATATGTCTACAGTCTTTTACAATGAGTTTTTTGGTTTGAAGTGATTTTATCTTCAAGGGATCAAGTGGTAGTTTAGAATGAATGGTTATGTGATGGAGCTCAGTATATAAGATTTTAAAAGTGGATAAAAGTTGCTCAAGAAGACTTTACCAGCCATCAGAGTTTAAAAATTATTTTCTAAAATATGTTTGTCTGATTTCATAATGTAAACATTAAGGAAGGGTGTTGGAGATAATGCTTTCATTAATATAATAAGACTAGTTTGTTGTTTTTAGAACTATTTTCTAAAAATTATTTTGTACTTTTCATAATGTAAACATTAAGGGATAGTGTTGGAGATAATGCTTCCATTAATTTAATAAGATTGGTTTGTTGTTTATTGAAATACTCTCTCAAACTATACCACCTAAATTAAGAAATAGTTAGATCTAAATAACTCAATATAATAAAGTTATAATTATGTGTAAGGATGTGTTTTTAATAATATATGAAAATAATTTTGTGTGTGAAGATATGACTACTCTCAATTTCTAAATAAAACATAAAACTATTAAACGATAAATCTATATCTATTAATTATTATCAATTTCTAAATAAAACATAAAGCTATTAAGCCATAAATCTATATCTATTAATTATTATCAATTTCTAAATAAAACATAAAGCTATTAAGCCATAAATCTATATCTATTAATTATTAAATTAGATATATCTATCTGCAAGGAAATTATGAAGAGTGGAACTAGTTACTGCAACAAGATATGAACAAATTTGTCATTTATGAAAAGAGCTTCCTCGAACTAAGGTTTCAAGAGGTGTTGGACTTCTCAAGACATAAGGCACAATTCGTTTCTATCTCTTTTCCTTTTTTCTTTTCTCATTCTCCTTTTCTTTCGTTTTCTTTTTCTTCAAATTTTTTCTTTCCTTTTCTTTTTCTTCAAATTTTATCAAATTGAATAGTAAGTACAATAAATTAGAACTAGAAATTAAAAATATATATATATTTAAAAATTAAAAAAATATATAAAAAAAAGAATGATTAAGACCCTTATAAACACAAAAAATGATGAGAAAAAATAATAATATGTTTGAAAAGCATGCGTTGAGCTCGATATCACATATGCAAACGTGTGGACACTTAATCACTGACAGATTTTCAACCTTAAAAAAAAAATGATGGTGGAAAATATGTATTTGTTGTTAATATTTAATTGTTAAGGAGAATAAAATTATAAAGTAAATCATATAGAGATTGAATTTTCACACCCTTAAAATAATTAGGAAACAATTAAATAGGAATAAAAGCAATACATCAAACACATATGAGATCAAACATATATGAGAGCTTCTAGCTACCATAAATACCACAATGAACTTATAAATTTTACTTTAGAAATTTAAATGGGAAAACCATTTTTAAATCATTGCTTAGAAAGCTTGTTTAATAAATCTCTAATTACAATATAGTTAATGGATTTTTATGCTTCCTCTTCTTATTAGTCAAATAAATTATTAGTCAAATAAAGAACTTTTAAAATTAAAAATATAAAAACAAATAATAAATTTTGAGGTAATGGGAAGGCAAAAAAAACCAAAACCTTTCATTTACCATTCTTCCATCTTTTCTTTACTATTTGTATTTTCCCTTGTATTAGTCTTACCACCATTCCATTTCAATTACAAAACCACTTGGCTGTATTAGTCTTACTACCATTGCATTTCAACCACCAAACCACTTGGCTTTATAGTTGGCTCCTCCAATAACTTAAATCCACAATCAAATTAAGTTCAAATTCATGCACTTCATTGGATAATAATATTGTACATTGTTTGTTGTTCAACTAAATGCTAAAATGAAATCCATGTTAACTAAGCGTTTTTATTTTTATAGTTTTATATGACATATTATATTATATTGAGTAAAGTTTGGCACGGACTGATGAGAAAGAAATAATAATCTATAGAACTGTAAAATACAGTTTGCTTCCCTTCGTTCACTA
Organism: Picea sitchensis; assembly: GCA_010110895.2. Lineage (NCBI taxonomy): Eukaryota > Viridiplantae > Streptophyta > Pinopsida > Pinales > Pinaceae > Picea > Picea sitchensis. The sequence continues at coordinate 8,820 of SNQJ01S0140424.1, read as the reverse complement.
AAGATTTGGTTAAGGGATCAAAGCGTTTTTTTATAAAATCAATTCTTTGGGAAGATATGATTATTAATAGTTGGATATGTTAAAAACAGAGACTAAACTGCTCTACAGCTATATCGGTGTTTATTTCCTGTATTTTCGATGTTAGAAAATATGATGCAATGTAAAGATGCCACTGGTAAACCTGAAGTATTTGGAGGATTTTCAAAACTGAGAATCCACAATATTTTTTTTTCAAGGAAAACACTGGTGTTAAGAAAAGTACACATAGTGTGTTAGAGAATAATGACTAAATGCCATGATTAGTATTTGATTTGAGTTTGTTACTGAGAGTTGAGATATTATCTCCACTATCTAAATTGTATATTTAGGATAAATAGCTATCTTAAGCTACTTGTAGTTGTATTTATATTGTGACTATAAGTAATAACATATAGTTTTAATGTACATCTTATTTACTAATTTGGTATCAGAGCCTCAGTGCTCTGGGTAACTCCCTCATGGGAGGCCCAGGTGTGCATGAGAGGTGTAAATATAGATTACTGTGTTTGTTTCCAAATGAAGATGAGAATAGTATATCCGCGTGGTGAAAATATGTAAGAAAATTTGGAGCTGGGCAGTGAACTTGTAGTGTGAAGTCGTGGTTGAGGAGACCAAACTAGAACGATCTGGATTAATTGCTGCGGTCCTGTGGAGAAAGAGTAACAGTGTTGCGTGACTGTACGAAGCGATCAGATTCTCAGTTGTCTCTATTGAATGTCGTTGATGCCTTTTTTGACAGCATTATACACTCTCATCATGGAAATTAGACATCGTTGGAAATTCAAAAGGAGGGGTCTACCTTAATTAAAGAGAAAAATAGGGCCGCTTGCTCTGAGAAAATGCAGTAATTATTATTTGAATAGAAAATGCATGAATTTGGCTATAGTTTTTTGATTGATTTTCTTTAGTTTTGTAGTTTTCTGCAGCAGATGTTTGCCAGAGTGAGACAAATGCTTTCAATTCCAAGAGCAAGAAAAATCCCACTAAAGATAAGCGATGATGAAGGTGAAATACATAATGATTGTTTTCAATATGCTGTCCAAGAAAGCTCCACAGGCTCATACATATGGGAGCAAACATTTAGAAGCACTGTACCAGTTATTGTGTGGAAGTTTTAAAATGGTTTGTAAGATTTATGATGAAAAAACAAATATAAGAACAGAGTATCATAATTTAAATTAGTGGTTCTTGACTTTTTTGGGGGCCACAAGAACATTTCGCTAGTTTGATTATGTTTATAGTCTGTTAAAAGTTAGAGATTCTTGTTGTATTTCGATGCTTCAAGATCGTCAGTTATAGGCTATTATTGTCTATATTGTTGTAGTGTGTTTAAAGAAGGTCAATTGTATGATTGACTGCTGAAAATGTCTAGTAATCAGATCAGTGTCTTATATAACTGTCTAAATTTGCTCTTGGGGGGATTTCACAGATGGTAGTGTATCCATAGGATAATTCAGTGTCGAGGCTATACTTTGGCGTAGTCAAGAAGCGACAATCATACGAATACGTCAATGATGGTCTGAAGCAGTTATACCTTAAATGGATCAAGTGGTAGCTCGAAAGTGTGGAGAAAAAAAGAGCGAAACCAAGTGATTGCAAAGTGGGTAGAGTTGCTAATGAAGATCAACCAGACAAAGATGACATATATGAATTGTATGTAGTTTCTATATTGTAAAAACAAAACAAAAAATGACATTTCTCCATTAAGAAGAAGTGTTGGAAAATAATAGCTAAATGCCATGATTAGTATTTGGTTTGTTAAGGAGAGTTGAGATATTATCTCAACTATCCAAACTGTGTACTTAAAATAGATAGCTATCTTAAGCTACTTATATTTGTATTTATATTGTGACTATAAGTAATGAAATATAGTTTTACTTATATTTGTATTTATATTGTGACTATAAGTAATGAAATATAGTTTTAATGTGCATCTTGTTTTCTAATTCAGTCTGCATTTATGGTTTTAGCTATAATAAGTAGGCAAGAGCAAACTACTTGAACCCGGGAATCCAAACATCTTCTCAGTTGAAGGATCAAAATCCTTTCTCACACTAAATGACCTGATACCACTTACTGAGTGGAGTCTATGTAGTCCAATGCTTACATGGATTTATACGATTAGTACTCACATTCCGTCTTATTTATTTGCTTTTGCAGCGGAGATGTCGAGCATCTGATCCCCCGGGAATCTGTCGTTTGGAGTAGAATATTTTGTGCTCCATCTCTCTTCTCTTTATGATAATATTCCAGCGGAGATGTCGAGCATCTGATCCCCCGGGAATCTGTCGTTTGGAGTAGAATATTTTGTGCTCCATCTCTCTTCTCTTTATGATAATATTCTTGGTCTTCCATTTTGGCTCTCGGTTTGGCCCACAATACCACGTTCATAACAGTTATCCTGAAATTTTTCAGTAATTAGTAATAATTTAGCTTGATGGGACGAATATTTTTTTCATCGTGTTTGAGAAATGATTTTGTTCACTGTAAAACTGAAAAATAATTTATGAGACTAATCCTACCCCTCCCAGAATAGAATCTAATCATCCCAATGCTTACATTGATTTATTCTATTAGTCTCCACATTCAGTCTTATTTATTTGCTTTTGCAACGGTGATGTTGAACATCTGGTCCCCAGGAATCTCTCGTTTGGAGTAGAATATATTGTACTCGTTTCTGTCTCTTAGTGATAATATTCTTGATCCTCCATTTTTGCTTTCCGTTTGGTCCACAGTGCCGGGTCGTTGATAACGGCTGTTCTGAAATGTCAGTAACTAGCAAATTCGCAAATTAGTGGTGGGTGAAGGTTGAAAGGTTTGGGCTAGCCTAGAAAAGAAAATGAAATGCCGCATAAAAACAAACATGGCCATAAAATGAAACTCAGTCATTCCACATTCACATCTTTCCACTCTTTTTTGTAACAAAACTTTAATCTTTGTTAATTATTCAGACTTGACAATCTAGCCACCATAGTAAATTTTAAATATGATCAGGTAAATCCATTAATATTTAATCTTGTCCATATAAAATTGATTAAATACTAAAAACCTATTAAATGTGTCAATTGTCAATAGGTGTACACCTTTAGATGTAATTAACAATACTTTAGCATGATGAGACAAAATAAGAACTTAAAATCAAAATAAGAGAATTTGTTCATTACGTTGAAGAAAAATCTTTGCGGAGTTTGTTCAGGCGAGTATTTAACAACAACTTGATCTTCTATTTCACGGTAACGTTTATGGCTACTATTTCCCACCCTCTGATTGTTGTTTCCAATTAATTGGAGATCAATATTTTTCATTCTTTAACATTCTAAGTTTAAAAAACAGCTAGGATATTGCTGATGCTAAATTGAATATAACGTTAATTAAATATAATGTATAAAGTATTGATTTCATGGACAAAAATGAAGTGCCTTTTATATACTTTAATATGAAGGAGTATGTATAAGAGTAAGGTAATGATTATATAAATTTAATTTTTTTTAATTTGGTACGAATTTTTAAAATAATTATAATTGGATTCGATTGGAATTTTGTTTCTAAAGTATAAATTTATTTTAACTCTTTGACACTAACATCATAAGAAGCCTCCTAGTCACCCAGGTCGAGCATGTTGGACAATCTTGTGGGACAAAGAAGAAGAAGAAAAAGGAGGAAGTCCAGAATATAAAGACTGATGAGGAGAACAACGTCTCTGAAGAAAATGGATTCGGCTAGCTAGGAGGAGGGGACGAAGCAAATGGACAAGGAAGAGGGGATGAAGGAGAAAAGCAAGGAGAAGGTGAAGCTACACCACTGAATGATCCACCTACTGAAACAATAACACCACAGAAGAGAAAGGTTTCTCCGCAGAAACCTTCAGCAAGAAAAAAGACGCACGCTCGCAAGCCCGAGTTAGAGGCCACGCTCATGGAGAACAACATCAGTTTGGTCCGTGAAGCCATGGAGGATGCTTCCGAGGACATCTTGCAGAGATATGGAGCAAAGCAGGAGGAGTTGTATGAAAGGGTCGAGAAGGAACTGAAGGAAATTCAACAAGCTATTCGTTCGGTCTGCACAGTACCTACTACACCTTCCTCGTCATAGATTGCAGAATTGGGGGATGAACCAGCCCAATTAAGAAGACTTGTAGATGTGACAGAGGCTTGAATTCAGAAAATCCAGGAAGAAAAGGAGAAGGCTAGAGAAGCCTTGAAACAAGAGAAAGAGGAAGTCTTAGAGAAATTACGAGTAGTACGGTACTATGTAACCGCCTATGAAAATGAAAAAGAAGAGTTTTGGGCGATTCTCCAAGATGACAAAGCGAAGCTACAGAGAGAAAATGACCAGTTGCTCGTAGAGCAGATTACGGTCAAAGAAGCGGTGAATAAAGCATGTCGCTTTGTGCCAAGCTTGGCATATGAGGAATCGGATTCGGTCGAGCTTCAAGTGGCGAAGCTCGCTGAGACCATCCAATAGCTTCAAGTGAGAATAACGGAGTTGTAGATCCAAGCAGTATCGAGCACCCCACAGGAGGTACCTGACAATAGGGAAAGAACGCAACAGTAAGGATCAGAGCGCTCGCCTCAAAATGCAAATAGCTGAGATATAGAAGCGTGCAGACATATGAATGCCTCGCAGAAGATCCAGAGCTAAGAAAACTGGAAGAACAATTACAGGAGGCACTGCAACATGCCTTCTCTATGCAGGCGTAGATGAAGATGCTCATCGCAGTTGAAAGAATGAAGAGGTCCCTGGAATAGCATGCGGTACAACAACAGATTACTACCATCTAGGGCAGGGTAATGGAAGTCGCGCAGAATATACAACCTGTGCAGAATTAAGCCTTCAAGGTGTTTGAATAAATTGAAGGACAAGGCTTGCAATTGGACTAAGTGGTTGTGACAGCAGCACAGTGCCTAGAAGGGCCTGTTACAGAGAAAATGATTCAAGAGCTCGTTGCGAAGGAGGCTCAGGTGAAGAAGCAAGTCGAGGCAACTCAAGTTAAGATCGAGGTTTTCGAAGTGGAATTAACCATACCTGAGTGACTCGGGACGAGTCACAGGTGAGTGTTGGGGGCCTATTGGATCTCGACCAAGTTTTGAGGAAACCTTGGTCAGGCTTGACCACTTTTTGGTCTTTGACAGGCTGGTTGAAGATGGAGCGCTCAGACGGAGCTGAGATGGCAGATCTCACTTGTTTTGCAGGCTATGTGGACCTAGCAAAGGGTTCATTAGGGTTTTTGTAATGGGTTATGGGATGTTAGCCCATGGGTTCTCCCATGTTTAGGCCGTTTTGTAAGGAATTGTAAAAGTATAAATAAGTGTAAGAATGTATTGTAGAGGGAAGAAATGTAAGAGTGAAGTCTAAGTGGCTAAGTGCAGTAGTTTTGATTTTCTTTGTGCAACAGAATGTGTATGTAAGTCTTTGTGCTCAATAGAGAAGTTGGCTCTATGCCTTGACCTAATTTTAGGAAGGACGATCTGGTGCTCAGTTGGCTCTATGCCTTGACCTAATAGAGAAGTTGGCTCTATATCCTATCCTCTCTGAAGCTTGGCTTTGTGGATTAGTGCACAAGATAGAATGAATGTAAGAGATTGAAGAATAATAAAGAAGATGAAGCAGTTGGTGGACATAGCCCCACACTGGGGTGAACCACGTATATCTTGTGTCTTTGGCTTGTTTTGTGCTTTGTTGGTTATGTTATGAATCTTCTCAGTGCTTTGCTTAGTATGTATGTTAGATAGATCTGTTGATGCTTACTGTTTTAGTTGTGTTAAGAATGAATGAATGTTAGATCTAACTCAGTTTTATGTGTTAAACGATCGAAGTTCTTAATCTTTATTGTTACTGCGTCAATCTATCTTAGGGTTTGTTTTGCGATGTTAATGAAGCTAATGAACTAATTCGTGTCCCCTTATAAGTGTTGCTAGAGTACTCTGTGAAGTTTTATTATCATAGATCTATGTCCTAGCTTGGTTATAGACACATGCGTCCTGTAACCCCCCCTGCTTCTACCTCGGGTGAGACTTCTTCTGCTTCGTAGGTGTTTCCAAAAGGGCCGGTAGTTAGGGTTTTGTTGGTGCGTTGTTGAAGTGTTGAACCCTTGGTCTACCCCTGTGCCAACACCCGACACAATGAATTCATTGTCGATCTTGAGAAATTAGGTTCTACAGGAGGTTAGAGGAGTTTGATGCAGGAAGAACACGACACTGTGTAATACTGAGATTCAAAACCTGGGACTCCTAAGAAGGCGTAGTGAAGGAGAGTTGAGTAAACGGGGAAGTTCCTGCAAGCTACATTATCTTCTTTAATAGCATATAATTTATTTTTGAATTTAGTGCAAGTTTGTATTGTTTTCTGGGTGAAATTTTTCTCATTTTATTATTTAATAACATAACTTAAAATTTTCTTGTTTTTGGTGAATGTTGTGCTCAAGAACATTGTCATGTCTATAGTCTGTTACAATGGGTTTATTCTTTAATCACATAACTTAAAAGTTTCTTGTTTTTGGTGAATGTTGTGCTCAAGAAAATTGTCATGTCTATAGTCTGTTACAATAGGTTTTTTGGTCTGAATCAATCCTATCTTCAAGAGATCAAGTGGTAGTTGAGAATTAATAGTTGTGTGATGGAGCTCAGTCTACATGATTTCAAAAGTGGATAAAAGTTGTTCAAGAAGACTTTACCAAAGATAGAGTTCAAAAACTGTTTTCTAAAATATGTTTGTTTGATTTCATAATGTGAACATTAAGGGAGGGTGTTGGATATAATGCTTCCATTAATGTAATAAGATTGGTTTGTTGTTTTTAGAACTATTTTCTAAAAAATATTTTGTACTTTTCATAATGTAAACATTAAGGGAGGGTGTTGGAGATAATGCTTCCATTAATGTAATAAGATTGGTTTGTTGTTTGTTGAGATACTCTCTCAAACTGCACCACCTAAATTAGTTAGATCTAAATAACTCAATATAATAGAGTTATAACTATGTGTAAAGATATGTTTTTAATAATATATGAAAATAGTTTTGTGAGTGTGAAGATATGACTACTCTTTCATTTTCTAAATAAAACACAAACCTATTAAATAATAGATCTATATCTATTAATTATTAGATTAGATATATCTATCTGCAACAAAATTATAAAGAGTGGAACTAGTTACTGCAACAAGATATGAACAAATCTGTCATTTATGGAAAGAGCTTCATCCAACTAAGGTTTCAAGAGGTGTTGGACTTCTCAAGACATAAGGCATAATTCATTTCTATCTATGTTTTCCTTTTTCCTCTTCTCGTTCTCCTTTTCTTTCCTTTTCCTCTTCTTCAAATTTCATCAAATTAAGTACATTAAATTAGAATAATAAATTAAAAAAAAAAATTATATTCAAACATTTAAAAAATACAAACAAGCAAAGAATGAGTATGACAATTATAAACACACAAAGAATGATGAGAAAAAAAAATAATATGTTTGAAAAACATGTGTTGAGCTCCACATCACATATGCAAACGTGTGGACACTATAGAAGAAATACTTCAATAAACACACAAACACCATCGAAGTTACCATTATACCATCCTCAGTAATCATTCACGTGCCCAGGCAATAAGAAAACCACTTAGTGACTGCGTACAACCATACAACCTCAAGGGAGTCTGGACCAATGCAGAGCCCACCAACAACCATGCACGGCTACCGTATGGACACATATGGCCTCACATGCTCCTCTTGTTACATTCACTCATGGGAAGAGAGATATTAAGCTGGGAAGAGAGATATTAAGCAAAATTAGCAACTCAACTAAAAGTGCAACACTCACTTAATCAGTGATAGATTTTCAACCTTAAAAAATGATGATGGAGAATATAGAGTAGTTGTTAATATTTAATTGTTAAGAAAAAATAAAATTATAAAGTAAATCATTTAATCACAAATAGATTTTCAATCTTAAAAAATGATGGTGGAGAATATAGAGTTGTTGTTAATATTTAATTGTTAAAGAGAATAAAATTATAAAGTAAATTATATAGAGATTGAATTTTCACATACTTAAAATAATTAGGAAACAATTAAATATAAATAAAAACAATACATCAATATGAATAAAAGCAATACATATATGAGAGCTTCTCACTACCATGAATGCCACAGTGAATTTATAAATTTTATTTTAGAAATTAAAATGAATAAAAGCAATACATCAAACACATATGAGATCAAAAATATATGAGAGTTTCTCACTACCGTAAATATCACAATGAATTTATAAATTTTATTTTAGAAATTCAAATGGAAAAATCATCTTTCAATCATTTTTTTTAGTACTCTTCTTTAATAAATCTCTAATTACAATACAGCTAATAGATCTTTGTGCATCCTCTTCTCATTCACCAAAGAAATCTTTAATAAATCTCTAATTACAATACAGCTAATAGATCTTTGTGCATCCTTTTCTCATTCACCAAAGAAAGAAACTTTGAAATTGAAAATATAAAAGCAAATAATAAAATCTGAAATAATGGGAAGGTCAAAAAAAAAAAAAAATTAACCTTTCATTTACCATTCCTCCATCTTTTATTTTCATATTTTCGCTTGTATTAGTCTTACCACCATTTCATTTCAATCATAAAACATTTACCATTCCTCCATCTTTTCTTTATTATTTGTATTTTCCCTTTATTAATCTTATCACCATTCCATTTCAATCACAAAACCAAACATTTACCATTCCTCCATCTTTTCTTTATTATTTGTATTAAATATCAAATAAATAAATAAATAAATTATATATA
>SNQJ01S0140423.1:4389-17368 GCA_010110895.2 Picea sitchensis | reverse complement strand
CTGCGCACAATGATGAAATATTATATTAATAATCATGATTATATTTACATGGATAGGCACACTAGCCTATCTGCATTCTGGCTCACCATCCCAATAGTCACGCAGGCTCTCTAGCCTCAAAACATATACAACCACACACACACACACACACATATAGATATCTCAACTATGCGCACTTCTAGATCACTACCACGCACTTACCCTAGTGTGTGCAACACAGTGCAATGTGTTCACTTACCCAAGTGCGCGCAACACACAAAAAATGTGTGCACCCTTTATTTATAAAAATTGTATGCACACTTACTCAGATGGATGCAACACCAAAACCAAGTGCCAATGGCTCACCATCTTATATATGCATTACATAAAAAAATAGTACCAACGACTCACCAACCTATTTGTACAATTACAAAGGGTCTGGATCAGGGACATTACATTCCCCTCCCCCTTATTAATGCATTGTCCTCAGTGCATCATATACACATGTACATACAAAATTTCAAAAATATTCAAAAATATGGGGATACTCTGCTCGCATAACATCCTCGCACTCCCAGGTTGCATTCTCAAGACCGTGCCATTTCCATTGGACCTTTACCAACTCCATGACTCGATTCTAGAGATGCTTGATTTTCCAATCCAATATGCAAACCAATCGCACTTGAAATCCTCCTTCTGGCTCCACCCAAATCACATTCCAATCAATAATATGACTAGCATTAGGTACATACTTCTTAAGCAATGAAACATGGAAAACATTATGAATACACAAGAACACAGGAAATGAAAGCATATAAGTGACATGACCAATCATTTCAAGGATTTCAAATCTCCCACAATAGAACACTACTAACTTAGAACACTTTCCCAAGTTAAGGGAAATGCACCTGACCTTCACTTTTAGGAACACATGATCACCCACTTTAAACTCTCCGAGGGTTCTGCATTTATCTGCACAGATTTTATTCCTATATTGGGAAGCCTTTATATTCTCCCTTATCTTTACCATCTTCTCCTCCATTTCTAAGAGAAAATCTATCACAAATACCGCGTGATCTGTTGGGTTTTCCCAACTCATCGATGTGTTTCACTTTCTACCATAAAGTGCTTCAAATGAGCTCATCTTTAAAGATTCATGATATCCATTATTGTAATAAAAATCTACCAAGTGAAGGTAGTATTCCCATTTTTATGGCTTATCCATCACATACATCCTGAGCATATCTTCAATAACTCAATTTACCCTCTTTGTTTGACCATCTTACTCGGGGTGATATGTTGTGCTAAAGTTCAGACTTGTTCCAAATCCTTTGAATATCCCCTTCCAAAAGTTCGAAGTGAACTTGCAATCTCTATCAGACACAATTGTCTTAGGTATACCATGCAACTTAGAAATTTCATGCATGTATAACTCAACAATGTCAATTTCCTTGTGTGCTGACTTCACTGGAATGAAATGGGAAACTTTAGTAAACTTTTCCACCACCACCATAATAGAATCATGTTGCTTAGCAGTCCTAGGCAACTTAGTTATAAAATACATTGTTATAAATTTCCACTTCCACTCAGGAATGGGAAAGGGTTGTAGAAAACCAACTGGATGTCTGTTCTCAGCCTTAACCTTCTGACATTCGAGACATCTCGCAATAAAATCCAGAACTTCCTTTTTCATATCTGGCCAAAAGTATCGCTTCTTGACTGCGAGAATTGTCTTATGATAACTTGGATTTCCAGCATAAGGAACCTTATGCATCTCTGACAATATCAAGATTTTCAACACATAGACATTGCATCTATACATGAGGATCTCGTCTTCTCTTAGATCATAACCTTCAACTTTCTGCTATGAAAAAACCTGTTGTAAAGTCACCTTTATGTCCACATAGCACATATATGATTTGGAAACTTCTAAAATTTTGTCACACAAATATGTCCGGTACATGATAATGGTTGTTACATGCATCTCATGCATCCTCTTGTTGAGTGCGTCAACCACCTTATTTTATTTTCCTCTAATATGCTTTATGTCAAATTCATACTCGCTAAGGAAATCTAACCACATGCTTTGTCTGGAATTTAAGCTTGGTTGTATTAACAAATACTTCATACCACATTGGTATATTATGAGCTCAAATAATTTATCCATGAGATAATGTTGCCACATATTCAAAGCATGCACTATAGTTGCCAATTATAAATCATGTGTGGCATATAGCCTTTCATGCTCTTTCAACTTACTTGATTCATATCACACCACATGTCCATTCTGACTCAAGACTCTACCAAGTCCTTCCTTTCATGCATCTGTGCACACAACGAAGTCTGCATCTGGATCAACAATTCTGAAAATTGGTGCACTTGTTAATAAGTTCTTCAAGTGTTGAAAACTCCTTGTGCAATCCAGAGTCCATTCACATAACCTTTCTTCTGCAGGGATGTGATTAGATGGGAAATCTTTGAGAATCCTTAAATAAACCTTTTATAGTACCCTACTAGTCCCATAAAGGACCTTACTTCTATGACATTTTTTGGTGTTGGTCATTCCTCAATAGATTTTATCTTCGTTGGGTTTGTTAGAACACTTTCGAAATTTTCAATAAAAATCAAATTTTGAAGTCTTTTTGTTTTGATATTTTCAAAATAAATTTTGAAAACTTAGGAATACCATTTTTTAGAATAAAATATATTTCCATTATATATTGACAGGGCACATCAAATTCCAACCATTAAAAAATTCACAGTCATCTGGATCGATGACTCTCACGATTTCAGTTTTAGAATTGCGCAAGGTTTAAGCAAAAGAGAAGTACGGAGTGCATTTCGAGACTTCGTGATTTGGGAGTTCAAGCTCAAAGTGTTTAAATATTTAGAAAACATCATGAAGTCGCAAAGCTCTGGAGTCCCAAAGACATGAATTCCCACAAAAATTCTTTGAAATAAATCAATCGATGCGTCATATGCCACCTGTCAATATTTACTTGTGTTTACACGTGGCACTCTTTTTTGGGCACCTTAGTCACATCATTCACATGTTTTCAGGTAACACATGTCACTCACATTTTATGACACATCATCAACAGTGACGTCATTATTGCCACATCACTCCGAGATATTTTCCTTCGGGATATCAATCAAGAACAAATTCAAATGAATGACAAGAGCGTTGAAGCACCTGAACAATCGAAATAATAAATCACTAAAGATTAATGGGCTAAGCAGTTTTAGGTAGGTGTGGTTAATGGTAAATAATCACTCTGCGAATTTGGACTTCAGGGAAACTCTATTCACTGATAAAGCAAACTCACGAAGCCCCAGAGCTCCAGAGTCCCGGAGTTCTGAAGAATTTAAAGTTAAAGTAACCTTAAGCCCTGATCGTTTAAAATAAAAAAATAATTAAAGTTCAACTAATTGCTTCGTGGATTCGACCTTCGGGAGATATCTATTATCTCACATTTAAAACTCTTAAATGTCGAACAACCGAAATACCTTACTTTTATTCTGAGCATTAAAAGTTGTATTTGATGTGGCTGAATAGGAAAAATCTTGCGACTGTCAAGTAATAAATTTGACAGATTTGGTATGATTACTCTCTAAATAGATTAATGATAGTATAATCGGTCATTAAAATTTCTTTAAATAAATATATTTCGTTCTTCATAGCATTTTTCCATTAACATATAGAACCTTCGCATTCACCAGTTTGCACTCATAGAGTTTTTCTTCTCACAGGAGGGTCAACATCGACATTAAAAAATCATGGCACCGCATAAAGCAAGAAGGAAGCAAGATTCATTTACTGAAGAGTCTAACCAAAATGCAGACATTCTTTCAGATACTACCATGCAAATGACAGATGTCATTAAATCATGGAAGGAGGTTTATGACATTTTAGAGTAAGAAATTTCTCTTGATTCTGATGATTCAGCTGGAGAAGAAGATGAGTCATTTGTAGCCAAGATAAGTCAGGTGGCTAAGTCATAACTTCACAGAGTTGCATATCAGCCAAAATTAATGCCATATATTGATATGATAAGTTGGGCCTTAGAACATGTGGATATACCGATGAGAACCATCTGCAATCACCAGACGACCATTGTTGACTCCTTTCGACCCGAGGACATTCAAGTAATGTAAAAGTTAGCCCCCAACCCCAAATACACTTACAATCCATCATTTATAATGAAGTTTGAGGATTGTGAATGCACAAAATATCGCTGAACTGTGCATGATATAGTAAAAACCTGGTGGGAAATCAAAATAAATTCAAAACTGATAGCCAGGGTATATATTCTACAACCTCTTGTGATGCCGATATTTTGTACATTGCCATGATGCTTTGTAGAATATTTGGAAAGAAACATCCTGCACACTTTACCATTGAGTGGGTTCCTATAATTCATGAAGTTGTTGAGGGATATACTTTTGATTGGGGAAAATTGATTTCATATAACTTAGCCAAGCAAATCGGGGATTACAAAACTCATAATTCTAAAGGAGAACATGCTCCTTTTTATATGTATGCATATATTATGGATGGAATTTGTTTCAGAACCCCATTTCCTCTTATGAATTAGAGTTGGACTCCGACTGTCACCGAGCCCATACATTTCTATCATTCTATATTATGGGAGGAAAATTCAAAGGATTCTTTTTATGAAATTTGTCACAACATGGTCAACCTCCCCCCAAAATTTCAGAACAAATTATTGGGAATTTAGGCGCCATTTCCGATTGGTACATTGAGGAAATATTTTCTTACATCAGAGTGTTCGGTTGCTTCACATCTCCACATACTCTTCCTAGATTCTTACTAGACAGACTTGTTTGCAGAGAAGTAGCATATCAAACAGTTTTAGGAAGAATTACCAAAGAGATGAAGGCTGAATAGAAAAGAGTTTGGCCAACCTTTCCCATACAGGTTGGCATATTTTCATTATCTGACTTTGGACATGCTAAGGTGGAGGCTTCGGCCTTAGAAGATATTAAATTGGTTGACATTGAATACAAAAGGCATGAACCACATAAAGTGGTTAAAAATCATTTAGCTCAATTCAACATGAAGAGATACATCCATGTAGATTCACCCTATGATGAATTTTTCAGAGGAGTTAGATATTATGATCAGGTTGTATCTAGATTTCAAAGTCTACCTCAAGAACAATAGTCAGACTTCCTCATCTTTCAAAAGCACAGAAGGAACAATCTACCCAAAATCTTGCAATAAGAACAAAGACTTAATCTCACTGCATAGGTGGCAGAATCAACAGACTTCAAGCAACATAACTTGCCCGAATACAAAACTAGGGAAGTGGAAAAGGTATCAGAAACATTGTCTAAGGATGCACAAATCACAGGAATATCCATACTAGGTAAAAATGATCAAGAATTGTTAGCATCATTTGAAGCTTTTATGAAGTAGGGGCACCGTTTTCTTCTGTCATTGACAAACAATGAAACTCCAGTGAAAGATACTACTAATCAAGGAGAATCTACCGCACTTATTTCTCCTATACCATCTTTAACTTCCCTGACAACAAGTTTTGATTTACCTTGTTCACAGGTTATCAATATAGATGACCTGACACCTATTGAACCTGAAGATATGCCTTCATCAGATTTCTTTTTCAACAAGAAAAGGAAGGATGTCATATGAAGGGAATATCAACATAAGGAGGGAGGAATTATCAAAAAACATAAAATGATATATGATAGACAGGGACAGAGTGACGCTGAATTCGCAAAAGAAGTTGCAGATTCATTGGGAGCCTTTACAACTGTCAACTTGTGGTCAGTGGATAATTTGAGAAAACACGACAGAAATAATCTATTGATTAAACAATTTCATAATGATACAAAATAGATGGAAGTGACTTCCAGAGAAAGAATCAATTTTGATATGGATCAAATCAGACAAGATTTTGAGCAACAGATTAAGCAGTTAGAAGATAAATTGAAATTAAGTGTTCAAAATCAACACTTGAGTAATAACATGTTCTCCCAACGAGATATATTAATAGAGAAATTGCAGACTCGTATAACCTCATTCGAGAGCACATGAATATACATTACTGCCTTCAAGAAAGAAGCATCAGAGGTGAATGAGAAGCTGCAAATTGTACAACAGGATATGTATGCAAGTTTGGATATTATTCAAATACATTATCAAGTAATCAATAATTCTTTGAAGAATATTTATGAAAAGGAGAGGGAAGCTTTTATGTCTAGATCCAAATTCCAATAATTTATAGTATGGAGGCAAAAGCTTAATGCATCTGGAATTGCTCTGTTTTCACAATTTGAGCAGATAAAAGGAGAAATGGATTTAAAGGTCTGGGAGAATAATCTTGAAGAAGGTAAAAGGATAGCCAGAGAGGAAAAAGAGGCTTGTATTAATGCTCTTTCAACTATAGTTCTATAAATGACAGAGATTGATGTCAGTAGTATTCCTGATACACTTGGACAAATTGAGATCGAAAAGAGAAAATAAAATCTAAAGAAAAATAGAGAGAATGTACAAAATGTTGTACTATAGGTAAATCATGATGATTTACGAAAGGTAATGATCTTCTGGTGAAACCAAGTTTACAACATCAGATCACACAATAGGCAATTGTTAAAATTCAATAAAATTTATCGTTGGTGCATAAAAATGATTTTTCATTTGAGTTAAATGCAAATGTCGAACCTTCCAAGTTTGTTATTGAATTATTGGATCTACATGCACAATTCAAGGTTCAGAAAAAAAAAAACAAGTACATCCACAAGAAAATAGGAGGTGAATGAACTGCCAGCAAGCAAAAGAAATATCAGTAGATGCTCAAAATCTTCATTATATATTTTAGTTTATATTCTATTCTATTTTGAGAACTGAGAAAGTGGAATGTCTAACCACTTTGGTTAAGACAATTTTTGTATAAATAAACATATCAAAGATCTATTCTAGGCTTCTTCTGGACGAATGTAAAAGAGAACTTTCTGAATATCAATTATAAATATAAGACAAATATTCTACATCTCATTTCCTTAAGTTGTGTTCTTTCTGTGTATTACCATTTCATGATCCTATTTTGTTCACTCTATGGCTCTTGAAGATTGAAAGACTACAATTTAGTAACACATCTACTGTGGTTCATATATTGGATGTTTGTGCAGCTACAAATTTTCCTCTATTATTACTGTGAGTAAAACAATACCTATATCTGTGTAAATTTCCTCATTTTTATTCATCTATCAAATACTCATCCTTAGTAATTATTCTATTGCAGATAAGGTAAGATTTATTAGTATTGGATACCTTACATTATTTTGATAGTTTTGTTAATCAATTCTACTTTTCATATAATCAATATTTATAAAAGACTCAAAGAAAGAGATACTGCCTCTGTGTTTTCCAATCATTAAATTCATTTGAAGTTTCATATTAAAACTGAAGGTAGAAAAGCATTATAAAAACAATTCTCTTAAATTTTGGATGCCTAACATTATTCTGTGAGACTAGAGTAAATCTCAGGAACAACAGGGTCCATAGTTATTCCTTCGTCTGAAATAATATGACCCAAGTAATGAATATATCATTGATAAAATGAACACTTTCTTATCTTTACATAAAGTTGATGGTCCCTTAATACCTGCAAACACCATTCTGAAGTGTTGCTCATGTTCTTCTTCAGACTTTGAGTAAATAAGAATGTCATCCAAAAATACACTGACAAACTTATCCAAGTAATCTCTGAAAACTCCATTCATTAAACACATAAAGACAACTGGTGCATTCGACAACCCAAATGGCACCATTGTAAACTCATAATGACCATACCTTGTTCTAAAGTAAGTCTTATTGATGTCTTCTTCTTTTATTCTCACTTGGTGATATCCACATCTGACATATATCTTGGAAAATATTTGCACACCTCTCAGTTGATCAAACAAGTCATCTATCCTCGGAAAAGGATACTTGTTCTTCACTGTTACATTGTTCAACTACCTAAAGTAGATACAAAGCATCAACTTACCATCCTTCTTCTTCACAAACAAAACTGGAACTCCCCAACACGACACACTTGGGCATATATACCCATTCTTCAAAATCTCTTCAAGTTTCATCCGCAACTCCTTCAAATTTGGTGTACTTATCCTATAAGGAGTCTTGGATACAAGTGTTTCTCTTGGAATCGTATTTATAAAGAAGTCAATATCTCTTTTCGTAGGAAATCCTGGTATCTCTTTAAAGACATCCTCAAACTCTTTCAGCACTATGCAGTCTTCCACACTTGGAACTTTATCCTTAGGTGCCTCTTCCATGTGCGTTGCAAATACTTGACATCCTTTCCTGTAGCTTTTCTTCAACTGCAAAGCTAAAACTTCTATGATAGTTACAACTCTTGGAATTCCTTGAAATGATCTCAAATTTCCTTGCTCATCGAGGCAAGTAAATTTTTAACTGCTAGATAACAATTATCCCTTTTTCCTGCACAGAATAATTATGTAGATGGAAGTATTTCCTCATACTCAACAACCAAGTCTCTTCATCTTCATCCTTCTTGGGCTCACTGTCAAAGGTAGGAGGCTTGATCTTATTCATTTCTCCGTGTAGCTCATCCACCCTATTGTAATCCTTGAGATGTTTCTGGCTAGGAAATTATGCCAAGGAATCCATTAGATTAATTGATTTGTTTTTTAGTCAATCTATCCTAAAACATAGTGTTTTGTTGCTAATTAGGCCTATATCTCAAGTTCTTAAGTTTTAAAGATTTAAGATGAGAAGGAAAATCATTACATGTTTTAGACAATTAAAATCTTAGAAGATGGAAGAAGAGTATAAAGAAAAAAGATTTGAAAATTAGAGCAATGTATCTTCTGATAAATATTACTTTAACTTTCAAGAAGAAGAAGTGATGTTTGTTAATGTATCTTTAAACCATAATATAGTTTGAACTTTAAAGAATACTTATTTGAATTCAAAAAAGGAATAATGAAATATAAGCACATGTATTCTTTTATACTCACAATATTTTAGAAGAAATATGAAACTTTTAGTGATACCTTTGCAACACTATGATGGTAGTTGTTGTACTAAATAATCACACTCATGGAAGTAGACACATCTAAGAAGAAAATGAGAATATGGAAATAAAAAAGAAAGGAAATCACATAATCTAAAACAAAAAAGTTTGAATCTTCAAAACTTGTAGATATTTTACTAAGACTTAAGCTCGGGCCAAAAGAAACTTTGTTACATTGAGTTCTCATGAGTGTTTATACAAGATAGGTCGAAACCAAAAATGGTTATTCGATCCTATTTTTTAGAAAATTGAGATACTACAAAATCTTTGACTCCCTAGAAATAGGGTAGCTGGAGGAGTCAATCCCCGATTTTCTTTCTCTTTGATGAGTCACCCTACCAAAAATTGAAGGAGAATATTCCATGTCGCATATGAATGGTAACTGAAATATTCCATCTGTCTGAATGAAATATCTAGCTTAGTGTACTTTTTGTAAGGAGGGGTATGTGATAATAAATTCTTTGTCTACCATAAAAGATAAAAGTCATCTATGAGTAGATTGAAAATAGTTTGACATATTAGAGTGTTGGTCATATTTTGAAATTTATCATATCTTCCCCTGGTAATAAACAAACGTTTTCTGAAGTATTCATATGGAAATAACTTGCCATCTTTGTCTGAGGCTGAAGTTAGCCCCATTTTCATTAAGTTCTCAAACTTGTTGGAAAAATATTCCACATTCCTTTTCAGTGCTATGCATTCATTCTGATCTTGTTGTATCAGGTTCATCTTTGTGAAGATCCTTTCAATTTCCATTACCATTGTTGTCCTATAATTAAAGCCTTTCTTAAAAAATGTATCTCTAGAATTTGAATTCAGGGACTTTATGATATGAGTAGCTACTTGTGGTCTTGTTCCCAATTCATGAAATGATTTATGTATCACTTCATCGTCTTCATCCACCAACAACATTTAATCATCTATGATTTTGAATTAATCCCAAAGCCTTGCTACTTCATTTATAATCTCATCCCAGATGAAATGATTGGATCCTACCAAATATGGTTTTCCTGACATCTTAGTCTTCATTTGTTCCATATCAGTCAACATTTTTTCCTTTAGCTTCTGATATTATGAAACAATTTTGTCTTTGTCTTCGATTTCTTCAAGATTTCAATCTCAACACCTTTCAGATTTAAATTTACTAATGCCCTTGATAGTCCAGCTATTGGATATGATGTTTTTGCTGCTTGAGAAGAGGAAGATCCCCCTTTTAATCTTTCAATATGTTTTTTCGTACATTTCCATTTGTTTACCAATCTCTACAATTTTCTTCACAAGTTGGTCTTTCTCTTCCTGGATTGCTTGAAGTTATGGAGTTTTTACATGGTTCATTCCTGGTGTTTTGAGTTTTTTGTGTCAACACTTGGATTTCTTTATTTTATTTTTTTATTAGTGATTGTATGGGTGCATCATCTTTTGGATTTTTTCCAAGTTCTATTATCCATTGTTCTAACTCCTCCACTCTTATCTGTCTGGTTCTGGTAGCCAAATTTTCATTCTTCAACTAAGTTGTGAGTTTATCATTGATGACTTGAAGTTTCTTGATTCCAAGATTGGCTATCAGGGCATCTTTGTTTATCATCTCTACAGTCATCCTGTGCAAATCAAACTTATCCAAAGGATGAACATTATTCAGATCTATAGAGATGTTTGTCACTTTTTTCTCATCCTTTGGCTCCATGACTGCTATATTCAACCTCCCTTTTTCATGGTCTACATCTGAGATCATTCGAGTCTGATATGTATCATGGTCATAGATTTTAGGAATCATACTTTTCTTGATGATTGCACCTACCTTTCTTACTTCCATAAATTGTTGAACTTGGTCCAATTGCCTTGATTGATCACTAGTTCTTGAATCTGACTCATTTTTAGTTGCCACACCTTTGATATTTTCTCCAGTCATCACTTATACAGTCACAACATGGCCTATTTTCTTTGGCATTATTTCTTCAGGAAACTTTGTTTCCTCTTCTTCAATTTCTTTTAACTTCTTCTTCTTTGATGATTCTCCTTTCACTTGTTTCTGAACCTTTAAAAGCAGACTCTGAATGCTTCCTTTTGTATGTCTTTTCAAACTTTCGTGGAGTTTGTGTGATTGGATATTTTGTTGACTGCTCATGTGCTTTTCCATGGATCTGTAAAATGTTCAAAACATCTTGCCAACTATCTTGGTTTTCCAATATCTCCAATTGCTTCTTTTTTTGATGTTGATAAGGACTTTTCCCATCTAAAATTGCTTTTGATGAAATTATGCCATAAGGGTCATAATTCCATGGTTATCCTTATTGTAATCCCATGGATGAAAGTATCTTTGTTGTAACATGTAGTGTTGACCTGGTATTCACAATGAAAGGACATACTTTCTTCTTTAGTTTGAAAGTCACCTTATACTTGTTAGGCACAAAATCAATTTCAAAAGAGTTTAATCTATGTCTAATATATTCAAGAGAAAAAATCATGAGAGTCATAAAAACAGGCAAGCGGAATGGAGCAAGTTGACAACAATAAATCCTTATTTCAGTGTAATGTTCAAAGACATACATGTCTCCCACTCTTATGTATGGGCTTAATTGTAACATTTTATTGCACTCATGAAAGATTCTAGGATGATCTTGATTATATATGATTTGGTAAGCTTTGTACATAAACTGATCCACATATTGAGTTAACTCAACATTTAAAGGCTTTTTAATAATCGCAGAAGTGCAATGAGAAACTGAGGAAGGGTTACCAAGGTCATCTTCAACTTTTAACCCTAGATGTGTGAAATGAAAAGATTATGTAAACAGAAAGAGATGAACTAGGTAGGAATGGTATCTAAAGATTCTGATAGTCTCAAATTCAGAAAGTTGATAATGAATATGATAATGAGAAATTGAATTTGGTAATAGGTTTGGATGTGATAGGGAAAATTGAAACCATTATCCCTAATACAAATTCATCGACTGTTAAATCATTCACTTTCCCTAATATCATAGAAATCGTTGAAATTATTTTATGAGAAGTCTCAGGAAAGAGGTTCATTTGAATGAAAACATTATCTCCAAACACATCAAGGTTTGTACAGAGGTAAGACTGTAATAAAAAAAATATGTCTTTTTATTCCAGTTCTTTGAAGTATTTGGCTACCACTGGCTCATAAAATGGTTCGCTATCAGGGTTAATTGACCATCTCATCATTTCATTTATAGTCTGTGCATTTAATTCAATAAGAACAAACTTGGATTTAGATATTCTGGCTCTTTTGGCTGGAATGCAATTCTCAGCACACAATACTATGAATTATAGGAAATGGTAAACCTGGGGAACTATAAATTTGGAAAGGTCAGACTCCCATGCATAATAGTGGTCAAATAAATCCTGGAAACCTTGTTTCTCCTGTTGATATAACACAGAGGTATCAAATGATAAAGCATGATCAAAGACATCCTTATATTTGTCGACAAGGTCTTCCTCTATGGGGTTTGGAATTTTCATACTCTTTGTGGACTGTAATGTCTACTTCTTGATATTGATAACAGAAGAATATGAAGGTTTTAAACTTACTCGTGGAGGATGTTTACTGAGACATGCATTAGACTGGAGAAATAATGGTGAATCTTGCAAGAACTGTTGACTGGACACTCAAGCTCTTCATAAAATCAAAGTAAATCAAGAATTTGATCCTTTTCCCCCTTTTACCTTTCAAAATTCATATGTTTCATTAAATTATAAGTGGAAAATTAATTACAAATTCAAATTATACCTTTTCTGTCGGTTGATGTGTCACTAGACACATGTCAGCCCCATGTCTATTATGGGGGGGTCGGGTGTGGTTAGGCTAACCACATATCTCGGGGGCCACAATCGACGAATGGGCACTACATCGAAAGGAGTTTAACCATGGTAGAGTCTTCCAGCCCCCCCCCCCC